>JAJPUD010001524.1:104939-172269 GCA_023553655.1 Myrmecobius fasciatus | reverse complement strand
ATAGATTAGTTTAGGTAGTATTGCCATCTTTATTATATTCGCTCGACCTATCCAAGAGCACTTGATGTTTTTCCAATTGTTTAGATCTGACTTTATTTGTGTGGAGAGTGTTTTGTAGTTTTGCTCATATAGATCCTGACTTTCCCTTGGCAGATATATTCCCAAATATTTTATACTATCAATAGTTATTTTGAATGGAATTTCTCTTTGTATCTCTTGCTGTTGCATTTTGTTGGTGATGTATAAAAATGCTGATGATTTATGTGGATTTATTCTGTATCCTGCAACTTTGCTAAAGTTGTGGATTAATTCTAATAGTTTTTTAGTTGATTCTCTAGGGTTCTCTAAGTAGACCATCATATCATCTGCAAAGAGTGATAATTTGGTTTCCTCATGACCTACTCTAATTCCTTTAATCTCTTTTTCTTGTCTTATTGCCAAGGCTAGCATTTCTAATACAATATTGAATAGTAATGGTGATAGTGGGCAACCTTGTTTCACCCCTGATCTTATTGGGAATGGTTCCAGTTTATCACCATTACATATGATGCTAGCTGATGGTTTTAAATAGATGCTACTGACTATTTTAAGGAAAAGTCCATTAATTCCTATACTCTCTAATGTTTTTAATAGGAATGGATGTTGGATTTTATCAAATGCTTTTTCTGCATCTATTGAGATTATCATATGGTTTTTGTTAATTTGGTTATTAATATAGTCAATTATGTTAATAATTTTCCTAATATTGAACCATCCCTGCATTCCTGGTATAAATCCTGCTTGGTCATGGTGTATTATTCTGGGAATGATTTTCTGTAATCTCTTTGCTAATATTTTATTTAAGATTTTTGCATCAATATTCATTAGGGAGATTGGTCTATAATTTTCTTTCTCTGTTTTTGTTTTACCTGGTTTAGGTATCAGTACCATGTCTGTGTCATAAAAGGAGTTTGGTAGGAGTCCTTCATTCCCTATTTTTTCAAAAAGTTTATATAATATTGGAGTTAATTGTTCTTTAAATGTTTGGTAGAATTCACATGTAAATCCATCTGGTCCTGGGGATTTTTTCTTAGGGAGTTGATTAATGACTTGTTCTATTTCTTTTTCTAAAATGGGGACTATTTAAGTAATTTATTTCCTCTTCTGTTAATCTGGGCAATCTATATTTTTGTAGATATTCCTCCATTTCACTTAGGTTATCAAATTTATTGGCATAAAGTTGGGCAAAGTAACTCCTGATTATTGCTCTAATTTCCTCTTCATTGGTGGAAAGTTCTCCCTTTTCATTTTTGAGACTAACAATTTGATTTTCCTCTTTCCTTTTTCTAATTAAATTAACTAGAGGTTTATCTATTTTGTTGGTTTTTTCATAAAACCAACTTTTAGTTTTATTTATTAATTCAATAGTTTTTTTTTTACTTTCAATTTTACTAATCTCTCCTTTTATTTTTAGGATTTCAAGTTTGGTATTTGATTGGGGGTTTTTAATTTGTTCTTTCTCTAGCTTTTTTAGTTGCAAGCCCAATTCATTAATTTTCTCTTTCTCTATTTTATTCAAATAAGCATCTAGAGATATAAAATTTCCCCTTATTACCGCTTTGGCTGTATCCCACAAATTTTGGTATGTTGTCTCATTATTGTCATTCTGTTGGATGAAATTAGTAATTGTGTCTGTAATTTGCTGTTTCACCCACTCATTATTTAAGATAAAATTATTTAGTTTCCAATTGGTTTTTGGTCTATTTTTTCCTGGCCTTATATTGCATGTGATTTTTATTCCGTCATGATCTGAAAAAAATACATTTATTATTTCTGCCTTCCTGCATTTGAGAATCAACCATTTCTTGGCAACAAGGTCAACATTGTTTAAATGCCTACTATGTGAAGGGTACTATTCTCTGCTGGGGATACAATGAGAAATGCAACAGAGACCTTTTTTTTCAAGAAGCTTATAATCAAATGGGAAAGACAAATATATCAAAATAGCCATCAGACAAAGTTTAGTGTGAGAAATAGAAAAGGGAGAAGAGAAACGAGAAATGTGCCTGAATATATTGCCATAAAAACTCCCCTATTTTTCATTCAGTTCTACTGACTTTATTCTCAGTTTTCATTATTATTGACTTCCTCCTCCATCTGTACTTGCTTTCCTTTCTTACTCCTTGGTGATGTGAGATTCAAAGTCCTTGAGATCCTGTATTTTTTCATTTTTATCTTTGTGTCTCCAGAGCTTGGCAGGGCCTTTCTTGCTTAAAATAAATAAATAAATGAAGTTAAATTAAATAAAGGTGACACAAAAGCCCTAAAACATTGACAAACCACAAAAATAAATAAATAAATAAAAGAGGAAGACTAGATTAGAGAAAAATAACGAACATTACATTACAAAGTCAGAGAATGTTAGGTTCAAATCCCAGTTCTCATGCTTACTATCTGTGTTAACTTTGCATTTAAACTCTTTGTTTTTGTTTCTTCATCTACAAAATGAGTAACTCAAACTGAATGATCCTTACAGTTCTTTCTAGCTCTGAATCCCAAGATTCTGATAAACAGTTTGAGTGAAACCAGGGTGAAGGTTGCTCCTACTTCTCCTTACCATTTTTCAAGTCTCCAACAGCCTGATTCCCCACATCTGGCCTAGCGTTTGTATTAGCCCCTTGGGTAAGAATTCTGAACAGAGATGTTCAAACTGTGGATAGATTTCAGGGCAGTCTCTGAATTTTGATGGTAATAAAAATGATATCCTTATTTTCATAAGCCTCTAAATGAAATATATCATTTCTTACAATTTTTGAGTTTATTTAAAAAAAATCTGAGGAAATAAGGAGGGGTAGTAGGGTTTACCACATTACCAAAGGGGTCCATAAGGCAAAAAAATTAAGAACCCCTATTCTAGGATTCTAATTCCCCTGCTTCTCTTATCTGAGGTGTAGACAAACCTTTCTCTATTTAGCTCAGCTGAGATAAGGTCAGGATTAGGGAAGCATAATGGGGCCCTGGCTTCATTTCTGTTCCAGCTAGCTCTTTCTGAGAATTTTTGCCTAAGATTATCTTTTTCAAGTCTTTGGTCCATGTCACACCCTCACTTTTCTCTTTAGAAAATGGAACTAGAATCAGATTCATTTGAAAATTTAGTTCTTTTGCTTTACAAAAGGTGGTTAGAATTCAGAGGGTTAGGTACTGGCTACCACAGAATATTTAAATAGCAGTTGCCGAGTTATAACATCGCCCAAACAAAGAGGGAACAAGATTACTTCACAAGACACAAAAATTAAGTGAGCAGGAACATGGAGTAAGGACCAGGACCATGTGGACTAGATACTGGGGAAATAATTCTGGGCATAGAGTCCAGAGACCTGGATTTGTGTTTTAGCACAAGCTGTGTGACTGTGGACAAAATCATTGTCCCACTTTCTTCATCTGTCAAATGGGGAAAAAACATTCACATTACCTTCCTCAGAAGGAGATTATGAGATATATACTTCAATAATCCCTGAAACACTTTAGCAATATGAATTATAATTTTTTGATCAATCAAAAAGTGCTTGGCAAGCATTTGCTCCATACCATATGCCTTACCTGAAGATAAGTTTATGCATTCACCTTCTGAGACTATGCACACTTGGTTACTTTTCCAAGCAGAGCTGGAACAAGGCATTTATTTATGTTTCCATTTATTCTAACCCAATCCAAGAAAAATTTATTAAGCATCTACTATGTGCAAGGCTCTGTGTACTTAGTGCAGGGGAGAGGTACAAAGATACAATGATTATCCTCAAGAAAGTTTTCTGTACTGAACTAAGAAATGTTTGAAATTATAGCCTCTTCTGCTTTAAAAATTACCCCCCTCCCTTATTGTCTACCAAAAATATTTATTCTTCTTTGTAACATGTTTCTTCTTATCACCATTAAATAACTTACTGCTATTAAATGTGGAATTTTCTAGCATTCAAAATATGTACATTTATTTTTAAGCAATATTTTTAAATGTTCCTTATATTCCTCTAATATACTGTAGCTCAGGGTTCTGCCTCCTTCACACATCCCAATTTTAGGCTGTGGTTCAGGTAGTAGGGATAAATTTGAAATGATTCATTCATATATTCAATGAGTCCCCTTAATGGCCAATAAGTGAGATGATTGGCTGAGATTAAGGGTATAATCTATATCAGGCCTATCTAGGAATGTTTTAACCTTGGTTTTATGAACAGCTAACTGAAACCAAGTAAGGTGATCGGCGCCATAGGACATGGAATATAGAAGTAAATATAATAAATAAGACTTTACTTTTATAATTAGTAATATTCAATCTGTCGATTTGTAGACTGTTTTTTAATTTCCCCTAAGGAAGCATTTAAAAGATAAAATAGAGTTTTATGATACAAAAAAAAACCCTTAGATACTAATTTAAGTAAAATTGACATGAGTTTTGCTACATGAAATAGCAATAATGAGCATGTCCATCGAATTTTTTAAGCTTTATTTAAAAGGTCCACTTTGTAAATTAGCATATTGGAATTTGGATTTGTTTTGTTCCGATGTCACGCTTTCACTAGTATGGAGAACTTGAAATTCTTTCCACCGAAGCCCAGTTCTCTTAACATAATCTAAAAATCTCCTGGCAAAAAGGTAAGTGAAGTTACATTAGTTGTCCAGGGTAGCAAAAGCAGCACTTGGAACCCAAGAGAACAAGTCTGGCCTTCAGTCATAGCCTCATAGAATTTATTTCTTAAACACACACACTCCCTGAAAAGTTAAAAAGTTGTTTTATTCCTATGATGTTGGAACTGAATTTAGCTGATCACCTCAAATTTATGTAGAAAAGATCATTTTCGCTAACAATATATTCGTCTATAATTTCACAATTTCCTATTTAATTCCTATAGAATTATTTCAGTTCACTAAATCACAAATGTACAGTGTTTAAGATATAACTGATTATCTCACCCAGTTCTCTTCTTTTCCATTGCATTGGAAGATGAGAAGACAGTGGCCCAGAAAACTTGAAATGGCCTGTGCACAGCCATACACCTAGTCAGTAGCAGCAATGGAACTGGAATCCAGTCATAGTACTTTTGCCATCATTATATACTATTCTGCTTAGATATCAGCATGGACAGAATAGAATTGGAGCATTTCAAGGACAGTTTTCTTCCCAAAATAGACATGAGACAAATGACATCTCTAAGTCAAATCTGCAAACATATAATCAAAAAACTTAAAAAAAAAAACTACATTCATGTAGTATATTATAAGCAGGCAGCTGCATATAATGGAAATAACCTGGATTTGGAGTTGAAGGCCTCAGTTCAAATCCCAACTCATGTTCATTTGAAAATTGTGTGATTTTTGTCAAACTACATGATTTCTAAAGTTTCTTCAAGACTTTTGATTCAACACTTCTCACAGTAGACTTGTAAGGCAAGTTAAAGGAAATGGTATCCCCATTTTACAGATGGGAAACATGCTGTGGCAGATGGCCTTGGCTATTAAAAGACCTGAATATGATTCCCACTGGCCAGCTCTATTACACTGAGAAAGTCATTCCTTTTTAATACCAAGCCTAAAAGTACAATTCTATTCAAAAAAACATTTATTAAGTACCTACTAAATGAAGGGCAATGTGCAAGGAAGGCACTGGGATGGCTACAAAAAATGAAAATGAAATGAAAAATGAAAATGACATTCTTACCCTCAAGGAGCTTTTAATCTAATATAAGAAGGAAGGCAGATATATAGTCATTATATTGGATGACATGACAGGAGTCATCAAAGGAATTAAGTCTCTCTGATGTTTTGAGCATGGAAAACTTTTCTGTAATTAGCAGAAATAAAGGTACTTCAAGAAATGAAATATAAATTCCGTGAGGATAGGAACTTGAATTCTTGTCACTGTGTTCCCAGCACATAATAAAATCCTTGGCTTATTGTAGGGTCCTACTAAAAGCTTATTGAGTAACTGGCAAATTAATTATTATTAAAATTAGGAGCAAATAATGGAGAAAAGATGATGAGTTTGGGGAGTTGTAAGGATAGGACTTTTGTGGGAAAATATTGTTTTATTCAGGGCAAGTAGATGGTGTGGTACATGAAGTGCTGGGCCTGGAGTCAGGAAGACTCATCTTCATAAGTTGAAATCTGGCCCTGGACATGTAGCAGCTGTGTGATCCTGGGCAAATCACTTCACCCTGTTTGCCTCATTTCCTCATCTGTAAAACGAGCAGGAGAAGAAAATGAAAAACCATTACAGTATCTTTGCCAAGAAATCACAAAAAAAGGGTCACAAAAAGTCACTCGTGATTGAAGCAACTGAACAGCAATTGTTTTATTGATAATCATACCTTATACGTATATATTATATATATAATCATACCTTATATGTAGCAGATGTTTACCTAGATTCTTATTTTGTGGGCAAGGGATATAGTCTGGGTCTTCACTAAGGGCCTTCTCTGGAACTTGGGGTTTTCTCTTTTTCCTAACCCAGAAAAAATATTAAGGAAATATCACAAAAATTTTGGCCTGGAATGGTTGGTATCACACAACCCAGAGGAAAACTTAAACTGGTCTGGAGAGACAGAACAAGAAAGTGAATGTGAAGGGACAAATGAAGGAAAGTGTCCCTCTGCATTACTTCTTGTGCTGTATCCATTTAAATACACTGAGAAACCTGGACTATTTTTTTTTCCATTATACAATTCCCTTCCCCTCATACTTAACTGGAGTGAATTGTGGGGCAGGCAAAATTAAATTAGTACATGGAGTTGATCCAGAATGTGTGTGGAAGTAGAAGCCTCAAACTGACCACTCCAGTCAAGTCATCCTCATGAAGGAGGCAGAAATCAGCTGGACACAGGGAGTTCCAGAGTCATCTTCCACAGGCTGGATGTTGATCCTTGAGATTTTTCTTTTCTTTCTTTTTTTTCCTTTGGGCTGTGTGTGTGTTGAAAGGATATTTGCTAGCTAACTCCCTGTAGGAACAGCTGGGAGAGGACGATTGAGCTCCTGGGGTTTTGGCTTGCCTGCAAAGGCTTGGAGCTGCAGGGCCTGCAAAGGATTTGTGGGCTTCCAAACTTCATTGGTTGCTTTGATGCATTTGGCTTTATTCATTTATAATGGTATGATTAAAGAACTGTATACAGTTTGTACTATATTGCATATGACTTCAATTGATATGCAGCCCAGACAAGACAAAAGAATTTTCTTTATTGATTAGGGCAACTTCCTGAGAATTTGATTGGATAAATTCATAGTATACCCATAGAGTAAGGAGAAATGATCCTTTAAGACTGCATTTTGCTCTATGTAGCATAGCTTATACGACTTACATATAAATATAAGCAAACAAATATATATATACAACTTATATATAAAGAGGGAATCTCTCCAAAAATGATTTTAAATTTTAAATTTAAAAAATAATTTAAAAATTTAAAAAGGAATTTGTATTCCCTACATTTTATAGATAAGTGTGGAATTATGAAGGTGTGTTGTACAGTAGAAAATTGTCTGCAAAAACCTTCCTATTTCTTTCTCATATTTCTATATAAACTATATAAACACTTTTCCTTCATTATTTCACTAGGTGACACTACTCATTATATTCTACCAATTCTTCTCTATATTATTTTGCAAAAAGAGTTAGATTCTAAATTAGTGTTGCCCTTTGTGGCCAAGTCTCATTGGTCAGCAAAAAATTTAAGTATTCTCTGGCTGGTGTGGTCTCTGAACACTTTTGAATTCCTGGATGTGAGATTTGCTTTACTTCAATCAAAAATAGTGATAGTCTGTGATACCATCCTTTTTTATTATCCATTTCTTATTTTTCAATGTTAATACCTTGTTTGAATAGATCAGGTTAGAGTTTCATAACTGCAAATGGTCATCTCATGTTTATCTAATCTTCTTGCTCAGTATTAATATTTATCTTTGGACAAAAAGTCTATAATCTATAAACAACTAGTTGGAAATGACATTAGTAACCAATAATTTCCTGTCTATTAAAATATATTAATTTTTTTGTATTTTTTTAATTTTCATGTCTCTTAGAGGCCTTCAGTTCATTTCTTGAGGAAAGTATACATGAAGTTTGTGAATGATCTGCAAACTTTTGACCTATTCATTTCTTATTCCTGAAATATATTTCACAACATATTTCAACAAGGTAAATATGACCCTAATTTTCTTTTTTTCCTCAATACTATTTTATTTTTTCCAAACACATGTAAAAATAGTTTTCAACATTAATTTTTGTAAGGCTTTGTGTAGCAAGTTTTTCTCTCTCCCTCCTTTACCTCTCCCCTCCCCAAGGCAATTACTCTGATATAGGTTAAATATGTGCTATCCTTTTAAACATATTTATATTTATTTTATTTTATATATTTATTTATATTATATATATTATTTATACATTATATTTAAACATATTTAAGCATTTAAACATATTAAACATTTATCATTGTGCAAGAAAAATCAGACTAAAAGGGAAAAAATAAGAAAAAAAAAGCAATCAAATCCAAAAAAGGTGAAAATACTATGCTTTGATCTACATGAAAATTCCCAATTTTCAAAAAAGACAAGAAAATGGAGTCAACAAACCATAACACCTAAGCTCAACCTTGATTCCTGATGAAATTCTAGTTTGTTTTATTAAAGCAATGGTTCATAAACATCTAAAAGAGAAAAGATCATAAAGCCTTCTAGAATCAGTTAGAAAGCAATGAAATTTGGGTCAAACACAACAGACTATATTGGTATCATACTATCAAAGCCAAAGCACACATTCTTCCTTTCTATTAACAATGGATAAGGTATAAATATGCAAAGTGGTACAAACTGGAAGTCCAGCAGGTTCTAGTTCCAGGGACTTTTCAATTCAGGAATTTGGGGGAAAAAATCTAATATATTTAATCAAAATCCATCTATTAAAAAATCCAAACATGCCAGCTCATTTCCTAAGTTGCTACACTGGTATATCAAAGGAATATTTTCAAATGGGGTATACTGCTGGTCTTGGAGTCAAAAAATCCTGGATTCAAATCCTGCCTCAGACTCTTACTAGCTTTATGACCTTTGGCAAGTTACTTAAACTTATGGAAATATCTATTCATAGAGTTGTTCTGAGAATCTTATAAGATACTGTCTACAGACCTTGTGGTATTACAAAATGTGAGCTATGGTTATTATGACCTAGATTTCAATAGAATATTTTGACAAAGTCTCATGCTATTTTTATGAACAAGCTAGAGATGTGGTCTATATTACATGATAATGCAAGCAGAGAACTTCAGAATCAGTTGAATGGCAAATCCAAAGACTACTTACTAATATTTTTAGGTCAATTTGCAAGCTGTCTCCAATGTAAGACTGACCTTGTGCTGGTAATTTTTTTATCAGAGACTTGAAAAAACATTTACATCATGTTTGTCATTTACAGATAGCACAAAGTTAAATGCAATAGCATGTGAAAAAGGACTCTGCAAACCTCACACCATATGCATTGGTCCTCCCTGAATACCCCATAGGCCCCAATTATTATTTCATTAAATATCTTTCCTTTGACCTGAATAGTAAAGAAAGATAAAAACTTTGGTAGAAGCTCATAATCTATGGGTAAAAGCAAACAAAATACTTTGAATCTGGCTTAGCCTTGTCTGGAGGATATACCATAGAAATTAGGGGATGTTTCCAGGTACTATATAGGGATTAAAGACAGCCTGTGGAAAAAAAAAAACATGGAGGTAGAAGATGTACTGCCAAATATATAGAACAGCTAGTATGTCACATTAGCCAAACCATAGAGTACACAAAAGGAAATAACATGAAAAATTTAGAAATGTGGGCTGGAGCCAAACTATAAAGGACTTTAAATGCAAAATGGAGGAATGTGTATCTCATACTAAAGGCATTGTCAAGTTTATGTTTTAGGAGGATTATTTTGGAGGAAGAATAAATTGGAGACAGGAGACACCAGAATCAGGGAAGCCAGTTAGAAGCCGATTGAAAAAGACCAGGTAGGAGATGATGAGAACTTGAGCTAAAGCTAATATTTTTAAACTGCAGATAACTGAATGTGGGGGTCACAAAATTATTATTTGTTATCAGTAAATGTTTGATTTGTATGTTTTTTGTATACCTATATACATGGGGTCATGTAAAAATTTCTCAGGTGAAAAAGAGTTACAGAATAGGTGTAAGTTACATAAATGCAGAAAAGGGAATGAATGTAAGAAATAATGGGGAAAAGAATCAACAGAACCTGGCAATGGTTTGGATATAGGGTTGAGAGAAAGGGACAGAATTGAGAATGACTCTCAAATTGTGAACCTCATTTAAATGCAAGAAGAGGGATGCTTTGAACCAAAACAAAGGAGTTTGGAGGGAAGTGGTTTCAGGTGATGGGATTCTGGGGAAGATACTGAGTTTGGGACCTATGGGAGAACCAGATGGAAAAGTCACTCCTGTCATTGCTAATGTGGGACTGGAGCTTGGGAGAAATTAGGACTATATCCATAGATTTGGGGGTCATCTATATAGAGAGTATAATTGAATCCATGGAGGGTTGATGACAGAGGGTTGATGAGCTCTTAGAAACAAAGGATATATGAAGAAAAGGAGACCCAAGGCACAGCCATAGAGAAATTTAATTTTTAGGAACAACTAAGCAATGACTGGTGGGTTTTTTAGTCAGTTTGGCAGGTCTACCCTATCCAAATTCCTTTGATAGTAGCTGACTTTAATTTATATTTCTACTATGGAGACCTAGCTTAAGCTATACTATTATATTTACCTTCTTTCCCAAGATATTCTTTCCTAATCCTATACCTAATGATATAAGCAGGTTTTTCTCTATACTTCTGGTAACAATTTTTCATCTTAATCTAATTTGTGTCCTTGGTTTCCAACTCACATTTATATTTCAATAGGTCTCCTGAACTTCTATCCTTTTCAACTCTACCCCAAGTTGAAGTTACAGATCAGGAAAAGAGGATTTTATTTATTTATTTTTAAAGCAATCTAAAGGAAAATTTGAAACTTGTCTTGAGTCTACAGATTGCTTGCAGATCCAAACCTCAGGCTGTTTTCCTGACTCCTGGCAAATAAGCTAAAGCTTAGGGGTGAAGGGGGAAGCAAATGAACTGAATTGTTCTAGAAATGTGTGCTCTAGATGCTTTCTAATATAGCTAGACATTCAGCAAACTTTATTAAGCACTGACTGTATCCAGATACCATGTTGGCTCCAGTGGAACATTAAAAAATAAATGGGGGTCCTTTAATTCAAAATCTATTCCCTCAAATAGTTTATACTCAAACAGAGGAGATCAGACAGGGAGAAAATAACTAAATTACAAGATAGAATGTGATGAATTTTATAATGAGGGAACAAAGTATTCTGGGAGTGTAAAGGAGAGATACTGTATCTGCAGCTTGGGGAGTCATATTCTTCTAAAGGCTCTGGCATTTGATGTAGGCCTTAAAGGATAAGTAAGATTTCAGCAGTGTTTGGGAGGGAGAAGTCATTCCAGATAGTGAAAAAGAAATAAACAAAGATGCAAAAGAATAAGGTGTTTGAAAAAAATGTAAAAATAGGTGAGTTTGGCTGGAGTATGAGATGAATAAAAAGAAGCAGTGACAAAAAAGTCTAGAAAGGTCTCAAAATCATGTTTCCCTCTATCCATTCTCATATCATACATTTTTTAGTCTCTTTACTATCCTACTTGCCCTTGATGATTATTTTCCACTTAATCATTGCCCTTCCAAAAGTGTTGTGCCTCGAATTGATTTCTATTCTAGATATGGCATAGAGCTATGGTAACAAGACCCTCATCTCCCTTGTTCTGGGGAAATGTGCCCTAAATTTACCCCAACATTTTTAATTGTCACATTACACCATCAGCTCTTGTTGAGTCTGCAGCCCACTAAAACTCCCAGATCTTTTGAATGGTTGACCAACCATACTTCCAACATGCTATCTTTAGACAGTTAATATTCAACACAAGTTTGGGATTTTACATTTGTCTCTTTAAATTTCATGTGATTGGGTCCAGCCCAATAATCTAGCCTATTACAATCTTTTTGGATGCTGATTCTATCACCCAAATGAGTAAAGTATCCCTTTCAATTTCATGCCATCCATACCTTCTTAGATAGGTTAGGGAACTTAGCCTGTTATTCAAAGTCCCCCACAAAATGGTTCCATGTTAGCTTATTTCACATCATTGCTCTTCACATATTTTCAGTATTAGTTGAACCAGACAACTATAAGTTTTTCCTACCATTTCCCATCTCTGCTTTGTCAGGCTGTCACCTACATTAGAATATACCCCCTCCTCACACTGCAACAAGAGAACAATATATGCAATGATTACATTACTGTAATCAAATGGAAGCTAAATTCTGAGTAATCATAAAGAAGATTCTTGGTTCCAGAAAACAGAAAATGAAACACATTTCTTTTCCTAACAGTCCTTGCATAGGAGGAGATGGGGGATTGTGAATACAGAATGTTGCAAACACTATTAGCTGTAGTGTCTGAATCAGTTTTGCTTAATAATTTTTTTTTAGTTTGTTTTGTTTTGATAAAAGGGAAGGTTTAATTGTTCTGTGGGGGGAAGTGGAGTATGTAAGTGAGATGAAAGCTAAAGGTGAATGAGCCCTGGAAAGGGCTCAGCAAGCCCTGATATTAGAGTTGCTGATTTTCATATACCCTTACTGGTTTTCCCATTGTTAAGTGGAATGGCATTCCATGTCCTTCTTTAAAACATTGAAAGCTTTCGTGATGAACTCATAAAATTCTATTGATGAAGTGCTTTCAGCCAGTCAGTCAATATACACGTATTAAATGCCTACTAAAACCCCGAGGGTACAAAAAAAGGCAATAGACGATCCCTGCCATCAAAGAATTCACAATCTGCAGGGGAAGGAGACAAAATACTACAAATAAACTATGTACTAGATAAACAGGAAATAGTTAAGAGAGGGAAAAGCAGGGGAAATTGAGTGGAAGATTTTAGTAGAGATTTAAAACCAGGAAAGGCAGTAAGCAGAGATGAGGTATGAGAGACAGCCAGTGAAAATACCCAGATCCAAGAGGTGGAGTGTCTTGTCCATGGATTAATAAAAAAATAAAAAATTAAAAAAAAATTAAAAAAAGGTCAATTGGATTGAATAGTAGTACCTGGTAGGGAAGGAATAAGGTAGGAAAGGACTAAGTTATGTAGGGCTTTTTAACACTAAAGCATTTTGCATTTGACTCCAGAATTGATAGAGAGCCACCGGAATTTATCAGATAGGGAGGGTGATGTGCTAGGACCCACAATTTAGGAAAATCATCGATGATTGTGTGTGTGTGTGTGTATGTGTGTGTGTGTGTGTGTGATTTGGTGGCTTCATGAAGGATAGATTGGAGTGGGGAGCAGACCTACCAACAGACTTTTACAATAGCCATGAAGTGATGAGGGTCTCTGCCAGAACAATGGCACTGCTTTGCCCTTTATGGGAATATCCTAAATACTATTGATTACCATTATGTGGCTAAAGAATTGTCCTTTTTGTAATGTTAGTGTCTTCCCTCTGATATTATTCCCATTTAATCTGTTTGTATGTTGTCTCTCCCCCATTAGACTGAAGGTCCTTATTTTGCTTTTCTTTTTATTTGCTTGTTTTTATCTTGCCTGACATATAATAAATGCTTATTAAATAACTATTATTAACTTATTGCCAAAGACTATTTGTTTCATTGCATTCCTTCTAGCTTTAATAAATAATCCCTGAATGAATTTTTAAGACCTAAGAAAGTAACAAATTCAGCTACCACCTCTATAAAAAGGTGAAATTTTTTCAACTACTTGCATCAAATCAATTTCCCTTTCTCTATCCCATAACTCCTGCTTTACTTTACTTGTTTGTCATCTCTTAATGAAGTTTTGTAAGGGATTTAAAACATGGAGAGCAGTGGTGATGTTTGTACAATAGTTTGGCCACAGATTCTTTTTGTGTTTCTTACTAAAATATGTGCTCAGCAAGTCACAAAAGGCAAGCAGCCACATTTGGGTATCAAATTACAATTGAAGTTCTCAGTTTCTCAAGTCTAGCCAAGTAAAACAGGAAACTTGGGGACTATAGGTATCAGGTCTCCTCTGATCTTGCCAGAATTTTACTCTGATTATAGTAAATTCATATGACAAAGGAAAAAATTGCATGATCAGAAATACTAAACATCTTCTCCTTGCCCTAATCTGCCTGAACAAAATCTTGATTTTCCCCATCATCTTCCATTCTGCAAGTCCTATTTCTTCTTTTCCCATATTTTTCAATACATTCAGCACAATTGTCATGCAAGACAATAAACAAGCATCTCTGGCAAGCAAAAGTCTCCCTTTTCATGTCATGCTTGATTCAAATAGAGATACTGTTATGCAGGGTAGCCCTTTGGGGTCAGGGAGAGACCAGGGTTCAAGCCCTAATTCTCATGCACACTGACTGAGTGACCCTGGCAAATTGCATAAATTCTCAGTGATCTAGGAAACACTAATGATAGCTAATGCCTATATAGTACTTTAAAGTTTACAAAGTGCTTTACAAATATTATCTCATTTAATTCTCCCAATAACTCTGGGGGATAGATACTATTATTTTTCCCATTTTACACTCTGAGATAGAAACTGAGATAGAAAGAAGTTAAGTAACTTGCTTAGAGAAACATAGCTAATAAGTGTCAAACTAGATTTGAACACTGTGTTTCTGTATTAGTTACCCACAAAAATTATAAATTGCAGAGAGGGTGCTAACCTGTACTGATAGATAGAGCCCTCTCATCCAGGATTTCAAAGTACCAATGAAATCTCAGATCCTATCACTTTCCCATTCCTTATCAGAAGATGGTTGATTAAAATCATGTTTTGATGGCACCCAAGATTACTCATGGTAGACATCCAATTGATTTTGAAGACTAATGATCTATGAGTTTATTTTTCTCTTGTAATCAAGAGGAAATAAACACAGTGTCTTTGCTGACATCTTTTAGTCAATTATGAGACTTTTAATATGTGCTATAGTGTAAAAATTGACTGACAAAGCTTTCAATTCCTTTCTCAGGTTTCTAACAAAGATACCCTCAGTTGTATCCAATTTAATTCAAAAAAGCATTTATTAAGTATACTTACTAGGAGTCAAGCACTGTGCTAGGTACTGGAGATAAAGTAAAACCATCCCTGCCCTCAAGAAGATTTCATTCATAAGATACAGAGTCTGAAATAGAAAGTGAATTCCCTTTGGACTGTACTTCCATGTTCTCATGCTAATAGATGACATTTTTCTAATTATATTGTCCCATAATACTATATGGGCTTCTACATGCTGCATAAATATTATATTTTTGCTTACAGAAACACAGCTAATAAGTGTCTTAAACTAGATTTGAATATTGTGCCTCTGTAATAGTTACCCACAAAAATGATAAATTGCAGAGGTTGTGATCCTTAGCTACTCAAGAGATTGGTCTATTCATTTGCATCAGACAATGCATATTGTCCAATTTGTGATATGAAGATGGATGACAGATGAATATCTTTTACATATTATTGATGACAGACACTTGTAAATGGATTATAATCTAAACCGAGAATTTCATAGAAGGAGAACAAACTGGATTACATTTAGTAAACTGTGTAATGCTTTCGATTATCCCAAGATGCTCTTGATACAAAAAGTCACCCCACTAACAATAATATTTTTCCAATGGCATTATATTAATACAAATCACAGATCACCACAATCTCTCAATAATTAAAATGGATATTATTAGAAGGAACAATTGAGAGATACATGGTAGATGCCAGTGGGACGCAGTCTATTATGAACAATCACCTACCTATAAAACATCCAGAAAAGACGTTATTCGGGAAATGTATGGTTGGAAAAAGAAGAAGAATTATGTAGTGAATGGAAAGTCCATCCTGGAAGCCAGAAAAACCTCTATTCAAGTCCTATCTCTGGCATATAATGACTATATGGTCCAAGGCAAGATATTTAATACTTCAGTACCTGAGTCAACTTTCTAAAAATTTTTTAAAACTTTCTAAAGTTTTTGCAAAGAAAGTGGTTTTCTGATTTGGCAGAGGGCGTTTCTTCACCTAGGATCTCCTTAAACCAGAAACTACAGGTCCAATCCCTATCCCTGTCCCGATGATTGGAAAAGAAGGTAAGTGGTCTTATAACCAAAGTGAGAGATACCGATGGAAAGACTGAGTATATTGGGGCTGCTTTCAAGTCCATTGTTCAGGAAATACAACTGTAGAGGGCTGGTTGAGACAGTATCTGTTAAACTAGATGAGAGCAGAGAAATGGACTATTATCTAAGTCCATAATTTCATAGGAGGAGGAAAACAAACTGGATTACATTTAGAAAACCATGTAATGCTTTTGATGATCCCAAGATGCTCTTGATATAAAAGATATCAAGAGCATCTTGATACCCCCCAAGGAAGCACCAAGAGCCATGTCCACATCCTTCCTAAAAATACAGAGTGCCAAAGAGTGTCTGTCTATCTGTCTGTCTGTCACACGCGCACACACACACACACACACACACACACTACCCTAATTAAGTTCTTTCACCCAAAAGATTACCTCATAAATATTCTTTCAATATTCAACAATCTGTATTGTTGTGTTGTATTGTATTGAACAAATATTCAACAATATTCTCTCACTAATACTATATTGTTGCAAATCATGGATCCCACAATCCCAAGAATTAAAATGGATGTGATAGAAAGGACAATAGTGATGCATGGTGAGAGCATATCTTTAAGATAAGGTTAGAGATTTGGCCCATGATTTCCTTGCTATAGGAAACTCTCTCTAATAATGCAAATTTCCATATTCTTTGCAAAGTATCATCCTGGACTCCCCAAAAGATTAACTGATTTGTGCATGACTACATAGCCAATTGTTGTTCCTCCTTAGTGCTTCAAGAGGACCAATAAATTTAGGATATTAATGTTCTGACTTACAAGTGAATTGGATTTCTCTACTTATATCACTCTGCTACCTTTACATGTTCAGATGAGCAGAGAAAACTGTGACTAGGAGGGAAAAGTCAAAGAAAGGTGTGTAGGTGTGACAACTTTTGTCAAGCTCAACTTGATCTATGCAAGCCAAAACTTGGGGTACTAGACCCTAAGTAATTTTTATTCTGCTTATTCTATCCCAATTGATTTGATTTTTTTTTTTTTAGCCAAGGAATTCAAGGTTCAAAGACTACACTCTGAAAGGACTTTCCTTGGCCTACAACAAGGTTTTCCTTCCATTTCTCCAACTACAAAATAATGCATTTCAATAACAAGAATGGATTAAAGTTATATTCAAATGCATATTTCAAGTAACACAATAAAAGTAGATTTCAGGTGAAAATTATATTAATTAGTTACAATAAACAAAAAAGAATACTCTAGAAATATTAGCATTTTCTATTTGAGTGATTGAGAGCATCAGTATTAAAGTCAACATGCTTTTTAAAATAATAAAAATATAAATCTAATGATCAAGTTAAGATGATCTCAGAAGGCAAATAGGCATTTATTTTGGGCTTGTTTGTGAGTGAAACTACGTCTTTTTTTTTTTTTTCCTTGTGGAGAAAAACAAAAGAAAGGTGGAGGAGGAAAGAAACAAAGGTAATCACCCTTGAAAACTCTAGCTATTGGTCTGGTCTCATTGGAATTTGCTTAGTCTGCTTTTTAGAGGTCATCCAAAAAAAATTATTTCAAAATCAAGCAGATTAAATGAAAATAAGCAAAATTGAAAGGGGAAAATCATTCCATATTGGAGTTTTACTTTAGCAACACCACACAGGTAGGTCCAATGAATCAGACTTTGTCTGTACTCCATAGTGAGTGGAATGATTTACAGCATCCATGAAAGAAATTAAAGGACTTGAAGGTATGAGATATTCCTGAAGTTCTGAGCCCTGGGATGGGTTAGGCTGCAGGGTTGTTTTGGAGTTTTGTGACACTGAAGGGAAGGAAAGCTTGCAGCTGTTTTGAGTACATGGGTGAGGGAGTTCAAAAGAATAAAAGAATTATCAGCAGCTTTTTCACGTGGCTGATTAGTGCAATGGAATGTGAAATTTAGCAAGGAAAGGTTGCTTATCAAGAGGCGGATTTATCAAATAGGTTCCAGATTTGCATTGCTCCATCAAGTTTAACAGCACTGTGCTTCTTAATATGGCCCATAGCAATTTAATGCTCTATGGTACAAATCACTGAAAAATGTAAAATAGAAAAATATGTCAAGGCTTAATCATTCATTGAAACTAATTAGGGGTAGAAAAATGAGGATAAAGTGATTGCAGAAAAATATTAGGTCTTAGAATATTAAATTGATCCATTATAGAAATGGTTCAAAAATATAAGAGAAAACTGAAATTATATAAGTGAAGTTTTCTGAGCATCTGTCTGGTTACACCAAAGGAAAAATAAATATCTGGAGAAAAGTTTCTCTAAAATTAATCTTCAGAAACAACCCCCATGTACATTTTAAGAGTAACATGGTTTCATTTTGATCTAAGCTTTGTAGATTTGAAATAGGAAATCACCTACTACAACCCTTTTCACTAAGATTGGCTTTTTAAGTAAAGAAATCAAATTATTTCACTGGCCTAGAATAAGTGATAAAATTGCCATTGCTTGGTACTTTAACCAGGTACAAACAAGTCTCCATTGAATCAAATCAATCAAAGACATTCCAAGTACATGAAAAAGTCCTTAATGACTTAGATTTCTCTCATAAGAAAGACCTGGGAAAATTTGTATGAACTGATACAAAGTGAAGTAAGCAAAAGCAACAAAATATTTTATGCAATAAAAGCAATATTGTGAAGAGAATTGACTTTGAAAAACAGTAATGATAATAAATTGTTGTATTTATTATCAGCCAACCACAGTTCCAAAAGATTCATGATAAAGCATATCATCTCCACATAGAAAACCAAAGGACTCAGAATGCAAACTGAAGCATATTTTCTTCTCCTTCTTGATTTTTCAACATTTCAGAGTGGGGGACATGACTAGGTATTTATTTTGTATGATTATCCATGTGTATAACAGTTTTGTTTTTCTTCCCTTCTCAATGGGTGAAGGAAGGGAAGGAAGCAATGAGAGAATTCAGGACTATAAATAAAATCAAATTTAGATATCCCTGGTGAGACCCTGGATGAACTCACATGG
Source organism: Myrmecobius fasciatus (assembly GCA_023553655.1). Classification (NCBI taxonomy): domain Eukaryota; kingdom Metazoa; phylum Chordata; class Mammalia; order Dasyuromorphia; family Myrmecobiidae; genus Myrmecobius; species Myrmecobius fasciatus. Next base: position 153,043 of record JAJPUD010001524.1, on the reverse strand, counting down.
GAAGATTGTTCAGATTGACTAAGGAAACCTTGTTACACCTTTGAGTTCATCTATAAATATGAGATAATTCAAACTTAATGAATAATTTGGAGTCAATCATCTTGGAATGAGAGAAAGCCACGTCCAAGAAGGAATCAGAAATCTGCAAGAACTTCCTTTCTTCCATTTATGTATTAGATGCCTTCTTGGAACAGCTGAAGACAGTTTTTGCAAAAGGACCCAAATACAGAATAGATATAGGTTAACTTCTCTACAAAGACCCGTAGCAGAAAACTATACTATATAAGAGAAACACCTCAAAGACTCCAGCAAAGAGATTTCCAGTAGCTATGAATTCCTCTTTGCCACCTATACTCTCTTACCTTGAGATAACTTTCCCCTAGATTCTGTATGTACTGGTGAGAGCATCTTTCACTTATTTTGTGCCAGATGTTTTTACTATGTCACCTTAGTAAATATTTCTAACCGTGTCTGGCCAACTGCTTGAAAATCAACTCATTACTATAGTGAGAAGCACACTACTGGGGGTTTACAAGGAAAATATTAAAAAGAGATCTCCAGTTCCTCAGACTTATTCACTAGAGTCACTTCTCTCCGCTCTGAGGATGTAGTAAATTATGCTTTGTGGAACCAACTTGTCATTGCAAAAGCAAGTTAATGTAGTATCATAGTATTAATATAATATGTAATATATGAGTACATTATAGTATACATATATATGTACATGTATACTTACATATATAGTATATTTTGAGGGAGGTAAAGGACCTTATTCAAGGTCACAAAGGTAGCAAGTAATAAAAATGAGGTTCAAACACAGGTCTTCTGCCAAATTCCAATTATATCATGTTACCTCTCATAAAATGTCTATCTAAATCTTCTATCTAAAATATTTTGTACAATTATAGAGAATTTTAGGCTACATACCCTAGAAAACAATGATCTCTCTCTAAGCTTTCCTGCTTCTCTCCCCTATCTCTCACTTCATTCCTGGGCAGTTCTGTAGGGCTAAAGAGAAAAAGGGAAATTAGGTGGGGAAGAAAGGGTAGTTTCCACCTAGTGCTTTAAAAGAATTGAAACTCATACATACTATTATCTTTCCCTTTCCCTCAAAACTAGGGATTTCTACCATCATTACCCTGCCCCCTATTCCCTTTCCACACAGTCCCTCCAGGCTGTTGCTCCTTTTATGAATTATTTTCCTCTTCAGGGTTTCCCTTGATGTTCATTTATACCTGATTCCATCTCAATAAAAAATGTGTGTGTGTGTTTGGAGAGAGAGAGGGAAAGAGGGGATGGGAGGGGAAATACATACAGAGTGATTTGGCCCAGGTCCTGAACTCTCTAGGGATGACCTTGCTAGATACCTCCTGATTTTGATTTAGAATGAAATTGATGTGTTTGTCTACCATAAAGACAGATGGGGGGAATGCTGCCAAAAACAGAGGATTTGGTTGTGACTAGTTCTTGAAGTATAGACCTTTTTTATCTCTTAGATTTATATCTTCATGAAGCCTGTGGCCATAAAATGTAAACAAAGTTAAGTTTGATCCCACTTCTTCCTACCTCCCCCTTGCAGACAAATGTCATGCAGATTTAACAAGGATGAACTGGAACTTTAGGTTTCTGAGTCATATGTTAATTCACAAAATAATTTATCCTCTCAATTACAATATCACCATACCCTGCACTGTAGTTCTGGATACCATGTGCCTTAAATTGGAGATTGAACCCTAGGGCTAGTTCAGTTAAACATGAAATAGCCTGAAAAAGGTCCCAGCTAGAAAGCAAGATATCTATTTTTGTTGTGGTCTAATGGAAATTCAAGTAAATATTTCTTTTCTATTTTTATTCTGAACCATCTACTATGTATAAGACATAGAGAAGGGAAGGAAATAAAATACAAAAATGAACAATCAATCAACAAACTTTTATTAAGTACCTACTATGTGTCAGATACCATGTTAGACTGGGGCAAAAAGACAATCATTCTGTCAATTAATATTATTTAAAATGTCTACTATGTATCAGGCAGTAAATTATTACCTGGAGATAAAAATAAAGGCAAGAGGTAGTCCCTGTTCTTAAAAAGTTTAGTCTAAGGGAGAAGACAATATGCAAACTTCTAGGTAAAAATTATAAATGTGTGTATACACACATACATATAGATATTATACACATACACATATCTACAGGGTAAATTGGGGGTGGTACAGTGGATAGAGCACAAAGCTTAAAGTCAGGAAGATTCATCTTCCAAAGCTCAAATCTGGCCTCAGACTCTAGCTGTCTGCATTTAGGCAAGTCACTTAACCCTGTTTGACTCAGTTTACTCACCTGTAAAATGAGCAGGAGAAGAAAATGGCAAAGAACTCTAATATCTTTGCCAAGTGCATGAAAAGTCAGGATGGAAAAATGGCTAAACAACAAAGGGAAAGCACTGACTTTAAAGGGGATCTGGAAAGCATTCTTAAAGAAAATGAGACTTTAGCTAAAAATAAAAGGAAACCAGGGAAGCCAGCAGACAGAGATAAGGAGGAAGAGCATTCCAGCCAGTGGAAATGCCTAGTCAAGAGATTGGAGTCTTGTGTGCAAGGAACAAGGAGACTATTAGGTTACATGGGGGTGAATATGGTGTAAGACTAGAAAGGGACCAGAATTATGACTTTAAAAGCCATAAAGGATTTTATATTTGATCCTGGAGTCAATAGGGAACCACTGGAGTTGATTGAATGAGACATGGTCAAACTTAACCCTAAGGGAAGTGAGTTTAACAACTGAATGGAGAGTTGATGGAATGAGAAGAGATTTAAGGCAGAGACCAACTATTAGGTGTTCACAATAATTCATGTGTGAGGTAATGAGGGCCCACACCAGGGTGATGGCAGTGTCAGAGAAGAGAAGAATTACATGATAGATATGAAACAGACAATTGATTGGATATGAGGGGATGAGAGAGAGGTTTGAAGGCTGGATGATTAGGAAGATGGTGGTCCCATCCCCAGTGGAGGAAAGTTAGAAAGAAGGGAGAAGTTTGAAAAGACAAATAATTTCAATTTTAGACATGTTGAGTTTAAGATTTATTTATTAAGACAAATACAAATGTGGCAAAGTCCCTGCCCTCAAGTAGCTTATATTCTAAGTCCAGACTTCAGAGATTAGCCCAGTTAACCCAATTACCTTATTTCCCAGATACCAACTTCCAAAAAATATCAAAAACAATGTTCTTTAACAAATACAAATGTGGCAAAGTCCCTGCCCTTCAGTAGCTTATTTTCTAGGTCCAGACTTTAGAGATTAGCCCAATTAACCCAATTCCCTTATTTCCCAGACACCAACTTCCAAAAAATATCAAAAACCATATTCTTTGCTTCTAAAAAGAACTCCTCAGGTCTTTAGTCATAACAAATTTGTCTTTAGTCATAGACCTGAGAAACTCAGATATCTGTTTTCTCACCTTTTACTCTACTAAAAGCAGTAAATTAGAAAAAAAGATGCTATAGGCAGTCAGAATGACTGCATCAAGGAATAACCAGTAGACAGGAAAAAAAAGAAAGGAAGAAAGAAAGGAAAAACAAAGCAAAGAGGTAGATACAAAAAGTCAAAAACATTGAAGCTTAGGGCCATTTAGCATTAGGGAAAAAACAAGTTTACCACACACCTCATTAGCCCCTGAGGATATCTCTGTACTAATAAAGAATACTCATATTCACAAGCCTGAGTCACCCAGAAAAGGTTAAATAATGTTCAGTATGTGCTGGCAGATGAGGGGCAGTGTGACTTAGTGGGTAGAGAGCCAACCTCAGAGCCAAGAATACCTGGATTCAAATTCATCCTCTGACGCAAACTAATGGTTTGACTCTGGACAAGTAAATAACCTCTTAGTTCTCTAAGCAGCTTTCCAAGACTGTAAGTTGCAGAGATAGTGCTGTCTTGCTTTGACAAGAAGGAGTTTCCTCCTTTAGGAGCCTCCTACACCACTGGAATCATAAGTAATTTCTATTCCCCATCTAATCTGAGATGGGGGTGAAGAGAAGAGATTCAGTGAACAAGAAATTAATTTTAGAAAGATTTCTTTAGATAATATAGGACAAAAGATTGTGGTTAAGAGATCAGACTTTAAATATATCCATGCTTAACTGTAGCTTCTGAGGGGGAGGAGGAGAAAGGGAAGGGAAAAAATAATAAAGCAATAAGTGCATAGCAGAGAACAAAAGAAAACTTACAAGGAAGTAAAAAAAAGATAGCTCTGAACATATATAATATTTTTTATATAGACTTTCTTGAAATGGAAATTTATTGCTTTATATGTTGAATCCTCACATGGCAATGTTTTTTTTTCCTTCTCCAATATATTATTTATATTTAGAATTAATTAATTAATTTAAAAAAATACTTCAGTTACTTGGGAAATTCATGTAGGTAGAATACTGTGTCCTTGCCCAGTGATGTCAATCAAAGTCATTGTCATTGAACTTACTTGTGTTTCAGAATTTTTATCTATTAAATGAAGATAATAATATAATAGCTTCCATTCATGTCTCATGAGATTGTTGGACAGATGTATTAGAGAGAGAGTAGACTTACAGGGGGATGGGAGGGGAGGAGAAGATAGAAAAAGTTAATGATACAAAGTGGTATAATTATTCATTCAGTTCAATTCACCAAACATTAATTGCCCGCTGAGTGTAAGGCATTATACTAGATGCTGATTAATGTTAATGGGATTTTAGCCTTATTTTCCATTTAACAGCTTTAGTAATCAGTGGCCCCCTTGAGAGGCCTTGTCAAAGTACAGTATGACTAAAAACTTGGCCAGAATTGGGCTGAGAAGCAAAAAAATCTGGATTTTTGTTGAAATCTTGCTAATTCACCCCTCCACCAGCATCCCTAACCCCAGCCAGAATCTGTGTAGTTACCAAACATCCATATTAATCTACCTTAATTTCTCTCCTGCTTGTATCCTCCTCTCAACTCAGATAATCATCCCCCTATTCCAAGCCTTTCACCCAGACCATCTCAATAGCTTCCACCTCGGCTTCCTAATCTCAAATCTATCTATCCCTTCTCAAATTCATCCTTCATTTGAGTACCAAGATGATATTCTTAAAGCACATGTTGGGCCAAATTCCTAATTTTTCAATAAGTTTTATTGTTTCTAGAATCTAATACAAACTCTAGTACTTAAACCTCATTTCCATCTGGCTTGATTAGACATTAATGTAAATCCAGGGTTGTTACATATCATTTCACTTAACACATATGATGGTGCTTCCACATGAGTTTTCTTACAGTTCCTCATATTCAACATTCTGTCTCCCATTTCTAAGACTTAGAATAGATTGTTCCCCGTGCCTAAAAAACATTCCACTTCCTCACTTAGGGAATCCCTGAATTCCTTTAAAATCAACACAAGCATCATTTCATACAAGAGGCTCTCTTGATTTCTATCCACCTCCCCCACCCTGGCTTCTCATACTTCCCCCACCCTGAAATAACTATTAATTTTATATATAGTTAATTATATGTGTGCACATTGCTTTCTGCAAAAAAATATATATAAGCTCTTTGAGGGCAGGCTTTTTGGTTTTGTCTCTTTTTTCCCCAAGTATTTCACAAAGTACCTAGAATTTAGTATTTATTTAATACTTGTTGGTGTGATTAAAATACACATACACATATACACATAATTGTAAGACATTCAACAAAGAATGTTTCCCTTCTGGACCTAAGGAGGGAGAGGTTGGATTAAATGATCTCCAAAATCCCAACAAGTTCAAAAAGTCTATATTTCTGTGATTGTATTTATTGAGCATAAAAAAGAAAACATTGTATAAAATGGATCTTACAGATGTAGAAATTATGCTTCGAATGAAAAACAATATAAAAATGTCGACAGCAAAAAGGAATTATTTTATCTAACCCTTTTATTTCACAAATAAGAAAACTGGGGCCAAGAGATCCTTGAAATGCTCTACTTAATTAGCTTTGAAACAATAAAATTCCACAAACATATATTAAGTGCTTACTGTGTACAAGGTACTATAAACCAGAGATGTCAAATGTACCCAGGAGGCCACCAATAATGTACAACATGTAGTTGGTACTGTCATCAAATGTAACAAATCTACTTAGGAAATTTTTAAATAAAATAAAACAAATAAAAATGCAAGAGAACATACATAAATATTAATATGTAGTTTTCTAAGTCAATATGTACCTTCCTAAGATCCTTATAAGAGGGTTTCTTTTTGAGTCTGATAACCACTCTTGCAAACTATTACTAATAAGCAGTTTTTTACACCATAAAAGAAACAAGTAATAGAGCTGGGACCAGAACCCAGTCTCAGTGATCATAGATTTAAAGCTGGAAAGGCCTTAAAAGTCATCTAGGGTTGAAGGAACTGGGATGTAAAGAGGCTAAAATGATACAGTATTAAAGCTGGGATTTGAATCCAGGTCAAATCCAGACTACTTTCTACTATAGCAATTCAATTCAATAAATATTTATTAAATGCCTAGTGTGTATGTCAGGTACTGTTCTAAGCACCACAATTTATTTCTTCTGGGAGTAAATCATTTTGCTAAGGACTGGATAAAGCTCTCATGGTTAGAAACTGATGTTTAAATTAATATTTATAGACAATGTGGAGATTTAGTTATTTTTAGTGCCTTCCCTTCTTCTTGGTGTAGAAATAACCCTGGACTAGGGGTGTGTGGGTAGGTAAATGTTTAACATTCAGCTTTTCAGGAGAAAAAAAAGTATGCATGACATCCTTAACTTTAATCTGAGTTATTAACACTTTCCCCCTCACTTTCTTAAGTCTAAATAACCACAAAACAATGAGAGCTAGAGCACACTCCTGCCTTGGACTCTTGAAGACCATGTTTTCTGGGTTCTCTCCACTATGCTGAAAAATTTCCAAGTTCAGGACTCACAGTAGAAATCAAAGAGCACTTGTTTTTCTAGGATCTGCTTGGCTAAGAATGAAGAAGCTCTTCATCATCAGTAGGCTAACCATAAGATAATCCTTTATTTGGTCATGACAACCATTGAAACAGATAAAAATATAAAATAACCTTGCATATAATATGTATATATAATATGCATGATAATATAATATATGTAACAATATAATAAATCTATTGAATTGAAGATCTTATAAATAGATAATATAAAATAAAGTTTGTATGTTTATATGTTGAAAGTTTTATGATTATGTATTATATAATATATAATCATAAAATAAATTATATATTTATATACATATAATCTTCAGTTCAATATTTATTAAGATGCACATATATATGTATGTGTATGAGTGTGTGCTTAATTATATTAATTTCCTTGTTTATGTATTTAGTCTCATCTCCTAAATAAAATTGTACACTTCCTCAAGGATGGGGTTATTTTCTTTTTTTCTTTCTATCAAAAAGAATATAAAAAACGTTTTGTTGTTTTTGAGTCATTTCAATCCAGCTCTTTATGATGTTATTTGGGAGTTTTCTTGGCAAAGAGATTGAAGTAGTTTGCCATTTCCTTCTCCATCTCACTTACAGATGGGGAAACTGAGGGAAACAGGATTTAGTCATTTGCCTAGTGTCGCACAAATAATAGGTGTCTTAGGCGGGATTTGAAATTGTGAAGATGACTTTTCCTGACTCCAGGTCCAGTGCTCTATCCCTGTCACATAACTGCCCCCAGTTACAAAAGGGTCACACATAATTATTCTGTGGAAGAACTCCAGCTCTAGATTCAGAGGACCTGAATCTGATTGCCCTCTAATACTTTGCTACCTGCATGACATTGGACAAATCATTGAATTTCCTGGACTAAGATTGGACTAGGTGACTTCTGATATCTTACGAGTCTATGATTAATAGTTGACATTTATATTATTCTTTTCACTGCTTAAAACTCCTCTGCTCCACTGTTCTGTCCACTATACCCCAACTGCCTCTCAGAACAGTCTGAACTGAGGTGCTAAAGTAGAGCTTTAAGCTACTTGGAAGGAAGTCGGGAGGATTTAGTCTACAGAAATTCAAAAGATCTTCCGGACCAGGGGAGTCTGGAATCAGACTTCATAGATTGGGGCACCATGGATACAGCATCCAGGAAGATGTGTTCAGATCCCATGTGACACCACATTTATTGGTTGTGTGGTCCTGGGAATGTCATTTAATCTGCCTAAAACTCAGTTTCCCCATCTGTAAACTGAGAGTAATGAAATCTCTATCTAGTCCCTTTATCCAAGGGTTTCCATGAAGATTGAATGCAGTCATATATATATATATATATATATATATATATATATATATATATATATAAAGTCTTTTATATACTTTAAAGTGACTTATGTGACAGTTATTATTATTAGGGGAAGGAATTTATAGATTTGGGCTTGGGGGATTCCAAAGGACAAAGAGAAGAAACTATATGAAATCGCATTGAAATCTTCTCCTCAGAAATTTAAAGCTGGAAATGATTTAGAGGTAATCTAGTCCAATCACTTTATTTTAGAGAAACCAGGACAAGGAAAATTAAGTATCTTGACCAAGTTCATAAGACTCATAAGCAAAAGAAACCAGGATTTGAACTCAGGATCTTTGTCTTCAAATCTGGTGCTTTTTATTTAAATGTCAAAATACATTTATCCTAAGAACCCTGTAAGCTCTCTAGTAATAAACTTGCCATGAGTTACAGAGGCTTAACATGCATTAAATGCTCCAAAGTCATGTTTGTTATCATGCTTACCTCCCCCTCGGGCAATCAGCCATAAAATGTATCTGGGTTATCTTTTATCTGTGGCACCCTTACCAAGTACAGAGAATTGGCTTTCTATTTCCTTTGATCTTTTGGTTGTTTTTTATTTTTCCAATTTCTCCCTTTTTTTTTCTTTCTTTTTTTTTTTTTTTTTTTTTTTTTTGGCCCTTCTTTCTTGCCCATACTTCCTTGGTAAATTGATAGATTGGATACCAGCTCCAAAGAAGTCAGTCAGTTTCAATGCTGTCTGGGAAATTTTTGAATTCCGGGTGACCCCACTGTAGATCTGGGTCAATGCCAAGAAACAGTCCCCTAAGCAGTCAGAGATGTGGAGTGTTTGCAGGAGGGAAGGGGGCTGAGAGAGGGGAGGTGTTAAACAGTCAAATGAAACTGGGAGGATTTCCCTTCAAAGAAAGTAGAGCAGTAAGCCCAAGGGAGATACAAAGCCAGGAATGCTAAGTTCACTAATTCCGAAAAGAGGGACTGGCCCTCAACCTGAAACATATTGGAAGCATTATGACCGGTGGTAGCATTTATCATGAAACCTCCAGCAGCAAAAGCTGACATATGAAAAGAAAAAGGCCTGGGGGCTTTACAAGCCTGTGAACTGTGAGACACCCAAGTATCAGTTAAAAGTTGTTCCTCAATTAATGGTGGGGAGTTCAGGGAAGCTCCAGGGACAGCAATTTAAGATCTGAGGATCTGTGGAATATGGACACACAGCTGACGGGGACCTCAGAAGCTGAGCAGTTCAATCCCCATATTTTACAGATAACAAAATTGAGACTTTGGAAGATATCAGATACTCCATTTCTTGGCTCTGAGTTTTCTCTCTGGCTGCCCCTCTTGCCTGCAAAGTACTGGGAAAGACCTTAGTTTAAAAAGGCCAGGCTCTCTCACTACATCCAGAACCATCTCCAGCTGTGCTTTTCTGTATCTTGCAACTGGACCCAGTTCTGGAGGAGAAAATAAGGCTGGTGACTCTGCACAGCTCACCCTCATTTAACTCCAATTCATTTGCAAGTCATGACATCTCCTTCATGATGTCATGGTCCTCCTCAAGAACAACAAACAAGCAACAATCTATGAGTAATAGTAGTTTGCTTTCCTGGAGACCCAGCTGCCAGTTCCAGTTGAGCAACACAGCTTCTTTCTTCCTTCCCTTTTCCCTTCCTTCCTTCCTTCCTTTTTTCCTTCTTCTTTCCTTTCTTCCTTTTCTTTCCTTCCTTCTTTCCTTCCTTCCTCTTCTTTCCTTCCTTCCTTCCTTTCCTCCTTTCTGTCCTCCCTCTCTTCCTCCCTTTCCTCCCTCTATTCCTTCTTTCCTTCCTTCCTTCCTTTCCTCCTTTCTTTCCTCCCTCTCTTCTTTTCCTTCCTTCCTTCCCTTCTTCCTTCCTTTTCTCCTTCTTTCTTTCTTCTTTCCTTGCTCCCTTCTTTCTTTCCTTCCTTCTTTCCTCCCTTCTTTCTTTCCATCCATCCTTCCTTCCTTTTTCCTTCCTTCCTTCCTTATTTCTTTTCTTCCTTCCATCCTTCCTTTCCTCCTTCCTTCCTTTTTTCTTCCTTCTTTCCTTCTTTCTTCCCTCCCTCTCTTCCTTCCTTCCTTCTTTCTTCCCTCCATTTCTTCCTTCCTTCCTTCCTCCCTTTTCTCTTTCCTTTCTTTTTTCCTTCCTTCCTTCCTTCTTTCCTTCTCTCCTCTCCCTTCTCCCTTCTTTCCTTCCTTCTTTCTTTTCTTCCTTCCTTCCTTTTTCTTTCTTTTCCTTCCCCTGCCTGCAGATACTCTGCCCAAAAAAAGATTTGATCACTAGCCTGGAAAGATATCTTGAGGTTTATGGGCTATATATGGGCTATATATCTTTTTTATGGGCCATGCCTTAAACCCAAATCACTCAGGCTGTCATTTGAGGACCAGCAATGGGTCCCAGCCTATGCTTCACTTGACTGATTGACACATAAGGTCAGAAGGCAATGCATCAGAAGTAAGATATATACCTAGATCTTTTGAATCTCTTATTTCAATAGAGTTTTTGTTCATCTGAAGAAAAATATTATGTGTCTAGTCAATATGTCACTAACAAATTTAAAGATAAATAAAATTGCTTTACAGAACCAAAAAAAACATTGTACACAGCAACAAGATTATATGATGATCAATTCTGATGGATGTGGCTCTTTTCAACAGCAATGTGATTCAGGCCAGTTCCAATGGTCTTGTGATGAAGGGAGCCATCTACATGCAGAGAGAGGACTGTGGGAGCTGAGTGAGGATCCCAACATTATATTTTAACTTTTTTGTTGTTGTTTGCTCGCATTTTGTTTTTTCTCATTTTTTTCTTTTTTGAGCTGATTTTTCTTGTGCAACATGATTATTGTAGAAATATGTGTAGAAGAATTGCAAAAAATAAAATAAAATAAAATTACACCACTACCTTCTCCCTAGCATCCTAATGGCACAGCATAATTGGGATAGTAGGTAAACATTGTTTTTACTTTTCTGTATCTCATCTTTGTACCCCAGAAGTACGTAATATCTGCATCACTGGACAAGTCATTTCATCTTTATGTTGCCTCAGTTTCCCCACCTACAAAATGAGGGGATTCTTTCCAGCTCTAAATATGTAACAGATTAATCAATCAACAAACATTTGTTAACCATTTGTAATATGCCAGATTCTGTATTAGGTGCTGATGATGCAAATAGAATAATTCAAACAAGCTTGACTCTCAATTTCTGTTCTAACAGAGGCTACTATCTCACTTGGTTTCGCTCTATTTAAGAACCCTTCTGTGTGCAAAAGTGGAATGATTGAAAAGAGCCATAAATTAACCCCAGTGGGTCTTGTTTGTTAAGTATTTTCTGGCTTTTTTTGGCTTCTTGGTGCGCAGAGGAAGGCAGTGTGTAGACTGTGGGATCAACTGGGAGATAAAGGAAACAATTATTGAATTCAAGAACTGGGCCTCAAACAGCAGTCTTCTTCCGCACCAGATCACCTCTTGTTGCAACGGTCCCATTAAAAAACCTTCCCATAAGTACCCTAGTGGATCAGAACACAAGCAAAAATGTTATGGTTGTCTACTGAAAACCCTAATGCTTCTGAAGATCACTGCACATTTTGCACGTGGAAACAAAGGACCCATCCCAGTTAAGCAGAAGTATCTTTGAGTTGAAAAATACTACTTTTTTCATCCTTTTTTTATAACATGGAAGTCACTCAGTCCTTTACATACCTGTTGAGCATTTCCTGGAAAGGGATCAAAATCCTAGCAATAGAACTGCCGTGGGGCTAGTGTGCAGACTCCCGGCTCTGATTAGAGTAATCTGAGACAAACCATAACTTTATCCAGAGGCATAAAGAGCCTAATTCATGGCCTGAAAAATGACCTGAAGTTACAAATTGTTTTTCCTTTCAGGAGTGGCTAAATGAGCCTCTATATTGACTGAGCATTTGTGTATTTTTGAAAATATAGTATTAAGTCATGTTAAAAAACAAACTATGGACCTTTTAAGATACCAATTGTTATGCCTTAAGATCTATGGGCTTTGTTGAAGTTTCTGATCAATGGTAATTGCTAAGAAAAAAGAAAGCTGAATCCTGACTGTACAGAAACCAGATGGTACTGGACCTACCACAGCTGAATTGAAGATGAAATTGACTTTTTTAAATCAGCTAGTAAGTATTTGCGGAATGTTTGATTTCCCCTGGATGAAAAGTATTCTTTCCCTTTTCAGATTTGCCTAGAACACTTTATCTGAATTTCAAGGATCCCATTACAACCTATACTTCTCTGCATAAATTTTCTCCTATATATTTAATAATGATTTGTTAAATGTATAAACTTCTTCTAGATCTTTTCCTTTACCAGATCTTCATCCAGGTCATGTCTATTAACTCTGGGCATCCCCCAGTGCTCTATCCTGAGTCCTCTTCCCTTCTCCCTCTAAATTAGGGCTTCTTAAACTTTTTTCACTCATGTCCAAAATTAAATTATCTTTCCCTAACCCTTCCTTTCTCTTGTCAAGGAAACCACTGTCTCCCAGGCATATAGACTGACAACCATGGAGATATCCTCAACCACTCACTCTCTCATCCTCACATCCAAGCTGGTGCCAGAACTTCTTAATTTTACCTTTGTAGCTAGCACCCCTAATTCCTCTGATACTGCCATCACCACAGTACAAGCTCTCATTGCCTCACACCTGGACTGTTGCCATAGTCCGCTGATTGATCTTTCTGCCTTTATAACTTGGCTCCTTCCTACCCTCCTCACCCTTACATAAACTGCAGTCTAGTGATATTGGTCTTTTTGCTGTTCCATCAACAAGACATCCTCAAGTCATTTTCACTAACTTTTCTCCTCATCCTCTCTATCTTCATCTCTGTGCCCTAGTTTCCCTGGTTTCTTTCAAGTCCTAGTTAAAATCCTACTTTCTCTAAACAGTACTTTCCCAGTGTTGCCTTAATTCTAATACCATCCTTCTTTTGATTATCTCCAATTTATCCTTTTTTAATTTGTATATAACTATTTTTCTCTTGTCTATCCCTTAGACTTTGAGTTCCACAATAGCAGGGACTATCTTTTTGCCTTTTTTTGTATTCCCAATGCTCAGCACAGTGCCTAACATTATAATCTTTTAAAAAATTTTTTATTAAAGCTTTTTATTTACAGAACATATGAATAATTTTTCTACCTTGATCTTTGCAAAAATTTCTGTTCCAAATTTTTCCCTCCTTTCCCTCATCTCCTCCCCTAATTGGCAGGTAGTCTAATACATGTTAAATATGTTCAAATAAATAAATAAATGGATAAATCCAATATATAACATTATAATCTTAATAAATGTTTCTTAACTACTTGCTTTAAGGTTTGTTGCACAAATTATTTCATTTGAACTTCGTAACAATCTTGCACAATAGGCATTATCATTCACATTTTATAGTTAAGAAAGTTATATTCAGATCTACAACTGATGCAAGCAGAGCTAACCTTGCCAAGAACTTTGAGAGTTCTAATTGCAAGTTCCTGGGGCCATTTCCAACCATGTGCATTCTGCTCCTGCTCTCAGTGATAGTAGTGGCTGCTTATGACCTCTTCCTAGAGCTCTCTTTTTCCCCCCTTGATCTCTACCCTATCCCCTCCTTCAGAAGTATTTCATCCATTCAGTGGTCAAATTTTCAACAGCATAGGTGCCTCAGTGGATAGAGTGCTGGGCCTGGAACAACAGTAAGTACTTCCTACCCTTCTCTACCGTGCTTTTAGCCCCCATCTACCACCCCCATTACCCCTCAACCCTGCTAGTTTCAGTTGCCAGTCCTGCAGGATTATAGAAACCTTGTGGAAATCCAATGATCTTTTCTTCACCTCAAGGGAACTTTCCCACTCTTGCCTGGTCCTAATGATTGCCTCAGGTGGAAGGATTTCTAGTATGATTCTGGTTAACTGAGATGTCCACATTTAGTAAGTATCAGAGGCAGAAAATAAGCCCAGGCTCTCTGGACTTCCATAGCAATTAATTAATATGGTGACTTTTTTTGAAGTATGGATGACCTATCCCAGAACACTGACTAAGTGATGCAAGGCAAGTCACCATCTTTCTCACCCTGATTCTTCATATATAAAATGTGAAAGGGATAAATTTGAAGGCCTTTAATGTCCCTTCCAACTCAAAACTTGTGACTCCAAGTCAAACCCTTATCCATACTACCATAATCCCTTTCCTTCTTAATGTTATAAACTCCTCAAAGTCAATTACTCTAGCATTTATCTGTGGAACCCTAATACCTAGGTTACACAGTAAGTACATCATCAACATTTATTGAACTTGTTGAATATATTTTGGGGGAAGAGGACATCAGATTTACTAGAATAAACATGACTCTGGAGTTAGACCACCCAAATTTAAATCCCATTTCTGAAATGACCTTGGGTTCAAGATCCTGGGCTATCTCCATCAGGGTCTCAGAGGGCATAGTGTCAAAGTGGTGATGGTTTGACTTACCTAGTACATACCACCTTCTATCTGTCCCTCAGAGTACCCCATTGCTTCACTGAGGTTAGTTTGCCTGTACTGTGGGTGGCACTTGGTTTATTTATATTTAGTGGAAATGATTGGCCCCTTGTTCACAAGAGTGGCTTCCATGGATGATGGCTATAGGACTGGGCTGGAAACATGTCCAGGGGTCAGGGGAGGTACCACTACCACCAAGACTCCTGTGACTATCTGCTGGTGGTAATAGTTGGTAAGAAGTGAGCAATTAAAAATAATAAACCAGACCTTAAATGTGTCTATTTTTTATAATCAAAAAGTACCCAAAGCTTATGTACTGTACACTATACTAATGGTCTGTGACTTTCAATCAGTCATGCTATATCCCCGCATTAGAATGAATGACCAGGAATTATAGTTACTGAACTTATCCGGAATAGTTAGGGAAAAGGAGTGTTCTGGTAAATTAAATGTTCTGTTTAATAAAAATTTGCCATAAACACTCCCAGAGTAAACAGCATGGAACATGCCCTCAAATCAACTTTTTAAGATTTATATCATGTACACATGACTTATTCTGGAAGGGTGTGTCATTTATAATCACTGGTTGTTTTCTTTGGGACCTTAGTTTTCTGCATGAATAGAACCTGAACATAAGGAACATCCTTGTAAGTAACAAGGCACTCCGTGCCAAGAGATATACCATACAATTGTGTGCCTGGTTTAAGTACTGCTTAGATACAGATCAACTGGTTCATAGCCATAGGTATGAACTCTAATCAAGGACAGATGGCTCAGAGAATATATACAAGCTATAAGAAGTACACCATGGCTATGGGACCCTTTGGGGGAGTGTAAAATAATAGATAAGATCTTCAGAATATAAAACATTGCAATTCCTGTATTGAGTGAACTACCTTGAAACTGCAGAGATTTTCTAGTACCTCAAAGAGGTAACCAGAATTAGAACTTTTTTTTTGCTTTTTCTGAGGCAGTTGGGGATAAGTGACTTGCCCAGGGTCACACAGTTCAGAATTAGAACTTTTAAGATATTTGCACTCAAACTAATCATTTCCCCACAGAGTACCAGGAGAGTAAGTATTCATAAATGGCAGTTATACATCCCAAAAGTACAAGGAAGACTACATAGTCATTGGCCAAACTGATATGTGATGAGCCAGGTTTGACAAACAAAGATGTCAGCCATGTAGACTGCTTACTGCAAGACAGCTTACTGCATTGGAGAGAGCACTAGTCATGGAGTCACAAGACCTGGGCTGAATTCCCCCTTTGACACTACCTATGTGACCTTGGGCAAGTTAATTAGCCTGAGTCCCAATTAGGGAATTATACAGGATGGCTTCCAAAGTTCAATTCCAAATCTATGATCCTATGAAGAAGACACCCTGTTGTAATTTGCAGGGATTACAAATTTGTTACCTATGGGGAGGGGGAGGGGGGGAATGCACCAAGAAGAGTTAAGTCCCTCCTTCATCAACAACCTCCTGAATAAAGTGTTATTTGCTAGTTATAGCATGAATGCTGCTTATTCTGAGTCCCCTTTGTCCTACTGGAGAGGTTGGTTGTGACCCAGTCCTACAGAAGTAAACCATAACTAAGTTGGAGATCCTGGGCGCTGTTCCAGAAAATCAAAATTTAGATCTTAGCACACAATTAGTAATACTAATTAGTGAAAATAGGAAGCTATTGATAATATACCTTTCTCCTTCCTTAGTAAATATTCTCTCTGTCTCTCTGTCTCTCTCTCTCTCTGTCTCTCTCTCACTCACACACACACACACACACACACACACATGCAGAATTTATCTTAAAAAAGATGATTTGAGGGGCAGCTAAGTGATGCAGTGGATAGAACACCAGCCTTAGAGTCAGGAGGACCTGAGTTCAAATCTGATCTCAAATACTTAACACTTCCTAGCTGTATGACCTTGGACAAGTCACAACTCCAATTGCCTCAGTTAAAAAAAAATGATTTGAGAGCATGTTCTATGCTGTTTGCCCAAGGAATGTCTAAAGTTTGCCTCTCCCTCCAAAAAAGATGGATATCTAGATAGATGGATAGATATGTAGATAGATAGGAGTAGGTAGGTAGGTAAGTAGATAGATAGGTAGATAATTAGATCAGTCTATAGTGGGTTTAGATATAATAGATCCTGAGCTTTGCTGTGGAGGGAATCAATTCTTAAAGCTAGTTTTTTGTTTAATAAGGCCTCTAACAAGTTATTCAATCTTAATTTGTAAAATGAGGGAGTTAGATTAAATGATAGTTAAGATCTCTCTCATTTCTAACATGTTAGGATTCTATTACAGGATAATCTTTAAGACCCCCTTCTAGTTCTAATATTCTATATGATTTGAAGGCAGGGAAAAATTGTTTTTCAATTATTAGAAATTTGGGGTTGTCTACATTTTAAATAAATAGAAATTCATGTGTACCTAAGCAACAAATAGATACTTTTTTGTGTTATATCATATTGACTTACTTTATTTAAATCTTAATTATTTCTAAACTTATCCCTCACCTAAGGCAGTAAGTCATTCCTTGTAACAAAGACTTTTTTAAGAGAAAAAAAATTCAGCTAAGGTAAAGAAACACAACTGCAGCTGACTATATATGCAATTTTTCTCAGCCATAATCCCCTACCTCTGCAATGAAGGGAAGGAGGACATACATTTTAAGTTACTCTTGCTCAATGTTTAAAGAAGCCTGAGAAATAGCATAGATGACTTGAGAGCAGTTATTCCACTCTAAACAGGCTGTGTTTTACCAATGGCAGCTGGCTAGAGGCAAGCTGTCTAAAGGTGTACGCTTCAGAAGAACTGGCAGGCTGTACCACCCATGGAGCCAGTGGGCCACAGTGGAAGGAGGAAAAGAACAGGAGCTGCCTGGGGTTTCTGTATTATTTAACAGTAAAGTGCCATCACCCTGAGCAGAAAGCGTTCTTCAGCTTTTGGCTGCCTCGGGCTGGTGAGACTATTTTGACTGTGAGCCAAGTAAGCTTTTCTGATCCTTCTTGCCTCCTTTGAAAAATCTTGAAACTCTACTGCACCTTAACTCAGAAGGACTAGTATTGTCATAACTCTGGGTACCCAGAAATATAAGTAACCATTCAGGGAGTCAGGAAGCTCTCTCAAACAAGCATGGCAAAAGCCCAAGCTGCTTAAAAGGACTGTGTTTCTTTGGCCAGGGGAACAAGTGAATGTTCAATTGATTCTAATGATTAGTAAGTGATTATTAAATCACACAATCTTAGGCTGCTGGGAAGATGTCAAAGAGGAATCCACTAATTTACTAGACTGTAGACTCTCAGATGGCCAAGGCCATGTTTTTTTTTTTTTTATCTAAATCAGAGTATTCTTAACTATTTTTGTTTTGTTTGGGGTTGTTGGGTTTTTTTTTTTTTTTTGCCATAGACCCTTTTGGCAATCTGGTAATGCAAGACTTGGATTCAGACTCAAATAAAATAATGGTTTAAATGTACAAAATAAATACATAGGGATACAAAGGAAATCAATCATACTAAAATACAATTATCAGGGTTCGTTTTTTAAGTTCACAGACTACAGGTTAAGAATTCTAAATTCACTTCACACAAGTATTTAGTAAATGAATGAACAGTCCCAGTTCTCTTATGGAATTTATCATCTAGTAGAGGAGATAAAGGCATGCATTGTAAACTTAAACAAAAATATGTTAAATAATAAGAAAAGCAATAAAGCAAGAGATGTCACAAGATTTTCAGTCGTATTCCACTCTTCATGACCACATTTCTTGGCAAATATACTAGAGTGGTTTGCTATTTCCCTCTCCGGATTATTTTATTAATAAGGAAACTGAGGCTTCCATCTCTGGTTCTGTCATGAAATATCCTTCATTCCTCCCATTTGTTCAGGGAGATGAACTCACTGAAAGTAAGATAAAAGTTTGGCTCAAACTATTTGGGTTTCTCCTTTTATCTAGTACAGTTTACCAGAGTTGTTACTTGCCCGGGATCCCATGGCTAATTAGTTTTTGACACCAAATTTGAACTCAATTTTTCCTGATGCCAGACCTGGCATTCTATCCACTATACTACTTAGCTGCCTAGTGTTTCAAGATAGTACATAATAACACATAAATATAGTGCGAATTTATAAGACTTCACATTTATAAACACTTGAAAGTTTACAATGTACTTTACACATTATTTCAGTAGACCCTTATAACAATACAGTGAGGTAGGAAGCTGAGTCTGGGTGAGGGTTAAATGACTTGATTCAAGTTTCAAGATAGTAAATTGAACTAGGATTTGAAACTAGATTTTTCTGATGAGTCCAAGTCTGGTTCATAAAATGTGGTTCATAGACTCCTTGGAGTTCCTAAGACCTTTTAAGGAGTTCCAAGAGGTCAAAATTATTTTTATAATATACCAAGATATTTTTTGCCTAATAAAATACTCTTCCTTTTCCAACTACATATTTGTATGAGGACAGATTTTCTTCATATACTTCAACCAAAACAACACATCCCAATAGATTGAATGCAGAAGCAGATAGGCAAATCCAGCTGTCTTCTGTTAAGCCAGACTTTAAAGAACTTCACAAAAATATGTAAAACAATGTCACTCTTCTCATTAAATTGTTATTGTCTTGTAAAACATAGTTTTTCCATTAAAATATATTATGTTAATATTCAATAGGTTTATTATTATTTCAATGGATTCATAATTTTAATTATTAGTTGTAATTTCTAATATGGTACAAATCAGTAAATATAACCTACATAAAACCTCTTTGGGATCCTCAATAATTTTTATGAGTATAAAAGGGTCCTGAGACCAAAGAGTTTGAGAACTGTTCAATATTATATACCATGCTAAAAGAAATCATGGTATAAAAGGTCCAAATCACTAGATATGAATGAAGTCTTGAGTTCTAATCTCCATTGTGACACCAGGTAATCATGATTAAGTCTCTGAGTCTCAGTATTTTCATCTATGTGAAGGTAACAATACCCACACAGCTGCTTCACAGCTTGGTATGGAATAGAGAGGCTATGGTGCAGCAGCTAGGATGGTACAGTAGATTGAATGCTGGGCTTGGAATCAGGAAGTTCTGAGTTCAGATCCTGATGCAGACATTTATTTTCTGTCTAACCCTGAGCAAGATACTTTAACCTCTGTTTGCCTCAGTTTCCCCATCTGTAAAATGGGGAAAGTAGCAGTAGTAACTGCTATATGAGATTATTATGAGGACCAAATGAGAAAATATTCATAAGGCACCTGGTATATAGCAAGCACTTAATAAATGCTTGTTTCCTTTGTTCCTTCACAGGGCTATTTTGAGAAAGGTGCATGTAAACCTTCTATCACTAAAAGATTGTGATTTGTTATTAATAAATACTAAATGAGTAACAGGAATACAAGGAATGAAAGATGGAAGGCAGCCTGAGACTTCTTAATTCAAATCATGATTGAAAATAAATCTACTACAATTTTTTTGTAAATTTTTATTTTTTTGTAATTTTTGTAAATTTTTGTAAATTTTGTAAATTTCTTTACAAAAGAAATTTTTGTAATTTTTGTAAAGAAATTTTTCTTTATGCCTGATGATAAATGATTATCCAGCACTTGTTGGAAGATTTCAGATGAGAAAAAACCCACTAGATGCCCAGGGAGGGTTGGCATAATACTAACTGTTAAAACACTTTTCTTTAAAACTAAATGTGCCCTCACCTTTCATCCATTGTTCCTGGTTTGACTTTGTGGACCAAACATTATCTAATATTAGTTTTCACACGATTGCTTTTCAAATAATGAAAATGACTATCATATCCCATCACTGTCACTGTGAGTCTTCTCTTCTCCATTCTAAACCTCACCTCCAATTCTTTCAACTGACGCTCATATAGCATAAATTCCAGATCTTTTAAGATCATAGTTGCCTTTCTCCAACTTTATCAACGTCCTTCCTAAGATGCAACTAAGTGATATGAGTTCAGAGGAGAAGACAAACCCTATTATTTTTAAATGCTCAAAATTAGATCACCTTAAAAAAAAGTCTAACATCAAAGGAATAAGAACTAGACCCATGATTTTATTGAGATGCAGAAATTGAATTGAGAAAACCCTAACTAAATGAAGTCAACAATTTTTCCACTAATGATGGTTTTAGAGAGATATTCAAAGCACAGGGAAGAGGTGATTTGCTCGGGTTATATCATCATTAGAAATCAGAAACGGGACTGGAATGCTTACCTCATTCTGAGGTTGGCTACTTATCCATTCTCTCTTGTAATAATACAGACACAATTAAGTAGTATCTTGATACAAACTTATTTTGAAGGAGATACACATTTGTATCTCTTTGTGGGAGAAAGAAATCCTGGGAAACACACTTGGTGATTCCCTAACTCTGGTCCCAGCCAATCACCTTGAACTTTTCAAATCCCGGGAGAATGGAGCATTATTTGTTCAAGAAATGTTATGATTGATGTAAAATTTCTGAATTCACTTACCTCGGCTCCTTTCTCCCAGCTGGCCTATTTAATAAGAGACATTCATTTTTACACACTTGTTATTTACTTTTTGTCTTTGTTTGGCTTGAAGGAAAGAAGCAAAAGTTTGTCCTGTTTCCTGTTTTAGCAAAGGAAGGTAAAATAACTAACCAGTCTCCACATGCTGGTTCATTTGCAGCATACCATATGGTCACTGTGAGGCTAAGCTTTGTATTTTGAGCAGTCTCAAAGAGAGGCATATAAGTTAACCATATGGCCTCATTACACTTACTGAGGTTTCTGCTTAACTTGGGAGCTCCTGTGGTTATTGCTCAGTCATCATATACTAGAAGAACCATTGCCCACCTCCCCACCCCAATCCTGTCTCCTCCCTCATTACCTAGCCCTTTTATTCTCACTGATTTAAAAAAAAATGTAAATGGTTTTCTTCCACAACCAGAGCACTTCAGACTGTAAGTTATTATAAACCAGCACAAATCCAACAGGACTCTGCCCTGCCCCAGAGCATTGATATGAGGCAGGGGAAAAAATCTTCTCCCACTCAGATATCCACCACTATCCCATAATTCTTCTCACAGTCCTCTAAAGGAATTTCTCTATTTCTATTATAGGGCACTCCCTTGATATGCCCCAGTTAAATTGTTCTCTGTATTTCTGAAAGACACTGTATTAGCCAACTCTTTCTTCCCATCCACTGTTGGTCCTTCCTCCTCCCTCCCCCTAACTAAATTTACTATGGACTTGGCTAGATGTGTCCCTACTTTGAAAACTTGGTGACATTGAATCTAGAACATGATTGATTATACTCAACAAAACAATGCAAGTCAGAGTTTGGCCAGAAGAAATATGTAACTTTTAATAAATCTAAAATATTATAGACTTGTTCTTAATGTTTTGAATTTTCAAAGACCTTTCAGTTTGGGGAGACTAGGTACCTTCAGCTATTTATGAAATACAGTTGTGAGGAAAAACTGTGTTTTGTGAAAGAAAGAAAAAAACTGCAGCTGTATGTAGCCCCAAACCATGGTAACCAGTCTTTTCTCTGCAGTGAGTCTCTTTCCAGCCAAGATAGAAAGATTCTCAATTCTCATGATTTCTTCCAAATCCCAAGCAACAAATGCTTTAAAATGTACAAAAGGCTGGAAAGCCTACTGAATTGGCAACTATTTTTGGCCCTTTTTCTATTGAATGTCTGTGCAGAAGAGCAGAAGATATCCAAAGATTTGGATCTTGCTACATTTCAGCTTTCCTAAGCTAATGTGATCCCAGTGAACAAGTGAACTCCTGCTAGTTTGAAAAGCATAGTCTGCATGAAGGCATTCAAGGCAAGCTATTGTATTCTACTGCAAAGTTTTGTTGTATAGTCTATAAAGATTTATTAAGTGCTTACTATGTTCTAGACACTATGCTAAGCTCTTGGGATACAAATACAAATGAAAACAAAGACAATTCCTGCCCTTCAAGAGCACACAAAGGAAGCTAAAAAGGTAGGGAAGGCAGAGAAAGTGTGTACATATATTGTATATAACAAGATAGTGTAACAAGAATGGATATAACCAAACAGATTAGCGATCAAACAATTAAGCAATTCTCAAAAAAACTGCAAACTATTAAATATCATATGAAAGAATGCTCAAAATTACTAATAAGGGAAAAGCAAATCAAAACAACCTTGAGGTTTAACCTCATGCCCAGAAAATTGGCAAAGATGACAAAAGACGGGATAAGTCATGGTTGGAAGGGTTGTAGAAAGACAGGTCCATTGATGAATGAGTTGTTAGTGGAGCTGTGAATTGGTACAACCATTTGGGAAACTGAATGTAGATGAACACATACTATTTTCACCTTTTTTTCTCATGGTTTTTCCCTTTTACATGAATTTTTCTCTTCCAATATGATTTATATGGAAATATTTAAAAAATGAATATACCTATATAACAAAAAATGTTTTTACATGTAATTAGGAAAAAATTTTTAAAGAGGGAGAGGGCACTAGGCTGACTCCTAGTCCAGAGACCTAAGTTCTAGTCTTCACTCTGCTGAGAAGTAATCATATGTTATTGTTTGTCCTTCATTATCAAAAAGGACCATGATGGGCTGGAGGTGATGCCATGATATGCAAATAAATTGGATTTGGAGGAGGGAAGGCTGTACAAGGTCACCTGTCTCACTTTCCCTTTCAGAGCCATTTGGGTCCAGTGGCAAGATTTAGATCAAGATGACTTGGGCGTGTCACACTCTTAGAGTGCTCATCTGCAAAATAAGGAGGTTATACTTCAATTTTTCTTCCAGCCCCAAATGACACAAACTGACTTTAGTAAAATATGTCTCTGGTACCATCACTTGACAGGGTAGGAAGATGTAATGGAATATTATACTGAAGAAATGTTGAATAGTTTGAAGGATTTAGCAAATATAAGATGTTAGGGTGATGTAATGAAAAGGAAGGTCTGTGTAACTGCTAGGAAGTACAGTTGATCAAGAATCAGAACAACGTGAATTCAAATTCCTGCCTCAGATGCTTACTAGTTGTGTGACCCTGGGCAAGTCAGTAAACTTTCCCTGCAGTTTTCTCACTTAATTCTATTTTATACTCCAGGGATTATTTGAAGGAGCAAATGAGATAATGTTTTGAAAATCTGAAAGTATTATATAAGTGCTAGTTATTCTATCATTAGCCATTTTATTGTGACACATAATGGAAGGAGGTCTTAGATTTAATAACAAAAAGCCCTAGACTATGTTGCATACCCTCTTTGCAAACTTGAGAGACTGATGTCCCCTCTTTGGGGCCAAATTTTTTCCAGCTATAAAATGACAGGTTCAGAGTAAATGATTTCTCAAGTCCCATGTTGACAGAATCCTATGCTATTTTCTGATCTAGAGTGATAAAGTTGTAACTTATGTGAAGAAAATCTAAAATACATTAATGATACTTTCAAGAAGTAAAAGAGGAAAGATGTTTGTTTATTCAGTCCTATTAATGTTTCTAAAATGAATTCT
The DNA here is from genome assembly GCA_023553655.1 of Myrmecobius fasciatus. NCBI lineage: Eukaryota > Metazoa > Chordata > Mammalia > Dasyuromorphia > Myrmecobiidae > Myrmecobius > Myrmecobius fasciatus. The sequence goes on along the minus strand of JAJPUD010001524.1, from coordinate 128,779 downwards.
TTGATTTGCAGTCTCAATGGTCTAAATTCAGTTTAATATTCTAGATCTACTTCACTTTGGTTGGGTTTTTTAAGGGAAGTGTGGTAAATTCCTTGCTAACCATGGGAGATTAAAAATTCCTCATATATCAGCGCAATTAGACTCAAGTCAAGAAGTGGTAAAAATGTAAAAAGCATGTAACCTAAAAATATACAATATTAACACTATGGAACCATGACCTTGTAGAATTAGGGTCCTAATCCTATCTCCAAAGGTATCCATCTCCAATTCAAACTGTTTTCAATATGACAATTAAAAATTTTTAATGCAAATATATTTATGGAAATCTTTGTTGCAGACCCTAATCATACCAAAGAGACAATACTGAAAATTTTGCTTGTTTAAAAAGGGTTTAGAGGTAAAATTAGAAGGACTCAACACATTGGGAGGTGAAGACACCATCAGTAGAACTGTGCTCATTATTTTCTCTGTCCAATTCCAAACCAGGATTAGATCTTGGAACAGGGCCCTAAAGGGAATTGTGCTATCTCCTGTCTTAGAGATAGTGGAAAATCCTCATGTGCCAGTGTTGCCTAGAGATGACAGCTAGACTAAATGACCTTTGAAATGCCGTATTGACTCATAATTCCACTCTCAACCATAAATCTCAATGCAGGCTGAACCTCTCCTCAGTCCCAACCCCACCCCTCAAGAAATGAAAGATGGAAGAAGAGGAAATGAAAAGAGAAAGAATGAAGGGGAAAGAGAAGCAGAAAAGCAGAAGACCTAAATTTAAGAAGAACGACAACAAAAAGAATTTTAGTTCCCTACAGGTATTCTTTTCTCTAACTGTGAAAACTGGCGGGGAAGGAAAATTTCACAACAGCTTCATGAATGAGCAGCTTGTTTCCCTCTAAGGAAGTTTACAGCTGGACATCAGTAGTCAGAGTAGCAGTAATGTTTAGCAGGCAGCCTTCCAGAGTTCGCCAAGTGTTACAAGCCCTTCACAGAGCTCTAGATTTTAAAGGTGAACTGAAACTATTTTAAGATCCCTCTTGGGCAGCAGATGGACAAAATGACGGATTGTTCATATTGTAGAGCTGTTTTCATTGCTGGGGAAATTGCAGCCCCATGCACACACACAACATTTTGGTCCAAGTTAACAAGAAAACTGTTATTATTTGCTCCAGTAATCGATGTTCATTCCGCAAAAAAGTGTAATAAGGTAATGTCTGCAGTGAAGTGTGGAAAAGAGATTACATTTGCAATGGGGATCTTTTGAGACTGCTGACATTCTTATGAACAAGATAGAAAAAGACAGACTGGCCTATAATATAACCAGATGGGTAAGCAACTAGATATTTATTATAAAACTCTCTTTAGGGTCCCTGAGAAAGGAATGTCTTATAGGTAAAACTGTCATTTATGGAAGTTCTATTAGCATCTCAGTAACAAAAGCTCCTTGGATGGGGTTCAAGATTTGTTCATGTTCAATCTAATTCTGTTTTATGACAACTCACTTAATAGAGAGATTTCCAGAGTAATCCTTTAGATTCACTTATTTATGGCCTACAGTTGAGATGAAAGAACCACATCCAGTGATTTCCTTAGCCAGCCCCGGCAGCCCCATCCTGGCACATTCCCAGTCTCCCTGTCCAGTGCCCACAGTAAGCAGAAGAGTAGGGACAAGGTAGGTCTTTTAGGTGAAAATGTAGGGGTAGAAAATGAAAAGGAAGCCCCCATGCTCCACCACCAGGGTCAGAAGGCACTTGTAAACAAATGTTTGCTATCATTGTGATCCCATGTACTTTCAAAATTTCCACAGGAGGCAGAAGGGGATTCTTTTGCCTTCTTCTAAACTCCATTGGTTCTTCCTGACTCTCCATCAACACCAACCCTTCAGACCCCAACTCCAGTCTGTTCCCATCTTATACTAATGTCCTTGAATTCTCTGCTACCCTTCATAAGTACCTCACTTTGAGTAAGCTCTTTTACCTCTCTAGTCATCAGTCCCTTCCTCTCTGAAATAAGAGAGTTGGACTCAATGATGTCATAAGGTCCCTTCCAGTTCTAAAAGCCCCTCAACATAGGAGGCATGGGTCACACAGTTTTGTTGATGTTGGCATATGCAGTAAGCACAGGAGTGAATGGTCTGATTTTTCAGATGTTAACTCAGAAGCTTTTTCAAGTGAATATGATGATCCTATTTACAAGTATACTGCCTTCATGGAGGAAAAAGAATTTAATGCTTCCTTGGGCTCCTGGATTATCATTTAGTGCTCTAAGAGGAGTTATTTAGTTTTAATAAGAGGGAGAAAAATGCAGTGGGTTTAGTAAGCCTTGACTCACTAAATTCCTGTAATGCCTGACTTTCAGTCAAACTTGAACTACCAAAAGGTTGGGCCTCCTAACTATTGAGAAATCAGTTGCTCTTCAATTTCCTTCCTGTAAGCATCTCGAGGACAGGGGCTTTGACTCATTTTTGTAACCCTAGAGGCCTACAACAGTGTCTGGCACAAAGCATATACCAGAGAAATTTTTGTTAAATCGAATGGAAGTATCTGTCCCAAAGAAAACATCTCTAGAAAGTGGCCACAGTTGGCAATGGAAGTGACAGTGAGGGGCGAGGGGCAAGGTGATGATTTGGAATTGTATCTGAGTCATACCTACTTCAAGGACCTTAAAACAGTTCTACCCTGCCCACAACCCTCCCTACCTCCATATTCATTCACAAAAGTATCTTTGAGTCAAACAATAAGTACTTATTATGTGTCAGCATAGTGCTAAGAACTGGGGAAAAAATTCCAATAGACTTGTGATGGAGAGAGCCATCTGTATTCAGAAAAAGGACTATGGAGACTGAATATAGATCACAATATAGTATTTTCGCCTTTGTTGTTGTTGTTTGTATACTTGTTTTTTTCTCATTTTTCCCCTTTTGATTTGATTTTTCTTGTGCAGCAGGATAAATGTAGATATATGTTTAGAATAATTGCATATATTTAACCTATGTTGGATTACTTGTTGTCTAAAGCAGAAGGGGAGAGGGAAGGGAGGAAGAAAAATTTGGAACTCAAGATTTTGCAAGGGTAAATGTTGAAAACTATCTTTGCATGTATTTTGAAAAATAAAAACTATTATTATTATTTTTTTTTTGCTGAGGCAATTGGGGTTGAATGAGTTGCCCAGGGTCATACAGCTAGGAAGTGTTAATTGTCTGAGACCAGATTTGAACTCAGGTCCTCCTGACTTCAAGGCTGATGCTCTACCCACTGCACCACCTAGCTGCCCTATTATTTTTTTAAGAGCTGAGAAAGTACAGAAAAGCAATAATAATAATTTCCCAAAACCAATCTGGAATTTTTAGCCTCTATGTATAAGAAAGAATGTAGTCAATTCAGGGCCATTATAGCTGGTTGTATACCTAAGGATACTATTGACAAGCATGTCACCACTTGGAGGAAACCTTGTCCAACTTGATAGCAATTCATATAAAACTTAGCCCAGACATTGAAGGAGGTGATTTGCCTACCCTCCATCCCCGTCTTTTCTTTCTATAAAAATTTTCACTTCTTTCCTATCCCTTTTAATATTTTCTATACCTAGAGTCTTTGTGATCAGTCCCTCTTAAAACTCTGCTTTTGGGGAAAGATCTGATATTGATTATTTGAATTTCGACTATTGTTAGGTGGTATGATGGGGTGGGGAAACTTCTACAAATGCAGGTCAATAGCTTTTCTGCAATTTATAGTTACAGAACAGGATCCTTAAGATTTTTTGTTACAGGCCCTTTTGGCAGTCTGGTAAAGCCAATGGATGTCTTCTCATGGTATTTTATGAGAATAATAATCGATAGCATTTTATATGCATACAATATTATTTTACCTATACAAATATTTCATTTGTGAAATATTTATGACAATATTTATGTATATAATATAAATATTTTAATATATAAAATGCATAAGATAAAAATGAAACTAATTAAATTGAGATAGCTTCTGACTTTGAGGCCAGGGGCTAGACTAAAACTTAGATTGAATTTTCAATTTTCCATTCTTTTTTCTCTTCCTTTTTTTATCCTGTTAAAAAGGATAGCTCCCTGGGAAAGAGAGCTATCTTATTATCTTATTATTTATTATGTATTTATGCAGGTTATGATAGATTCTTTTTTAAGAAAAAAGAACTTGAGTTTTCTGATTGTAGATTTAGTAATCTTTCATGCTGTCTTAACAAATCACATGAATACCCATTTTTTCTATGAATAAAATCTGGATGAGAAGAATTGTCTTTGCCTTTAGAAAATTATTCAAAGGATTAAAGAAATTAGATATTTCTCAATCCTAATGATACATAAGAATAAAATGAATAGTCTCAGATAAGTAGATATAATTTGGGTGATAGAAAAGGCAAGCTGGCAAAATGAAAAGAAGTAGTTATTGATATAACAAAATGAGATCTGTTTCAACTTAGTTACTGGGCATTAAAATAATTATATATTCACATAAAAATACGTTATGCTACATGTAAAATATTTAAAATTTTATACATATAATAATGTTGATGATAATAATAATAGCATTTCTACAGCACTTAATATGTACTGGGCACTGTACTAAGCACTTTACGAGTATTATCTCATTTTGTCCTCACAACAACTATGCAAGATAGGTGTTATTAGTATCCCCATTTTAGAGATTAGGAAACTGAGGCAAACAGAAACTAAGTGATTTTCCCAGGGTTACACTCTTGGTAAATGTAAGGTAGGATATGAACTCAGGACTTTCTTTTCCAAGCTCTATCCATATGCTTTTAAGATTTACAAAGCACTTTCCTCATAAAAAGTGCTTTTATCCCAATTCTGTAGATGAGAAAATGGAGTCTCAGAAAAATTAAGTGACTTGTTCTGTACACATTTCTAATAAGTTTCAGGACTCAGAGTTAAACCCATGATGGCCTAAGGGCCCCAGAGCCTTTGTTGCATGCTAACTTTTAAAGGAGGTCACTGGTTTTTTTAAGACAATAGCTATGCTATTGAAAAGCATTAAAAAAAATACTGCACAACAGCTTTGTAATCAGTCTTTCATCTTGAAATGAATGGAAATAAAAGTTTTCAGATATACATAACTTCTATTATTTTAACAGTTTTTCAATGAAATTTGTCACATGAGGTCATGGAAGAATATCATAGCAATGGTTGAAATTCTCAGAATCTCAAACATCTTTTTAAAATTCTAAATAAAGGGGGAAAGTGAAATTAAAATGTATGTATAAGAACTTACTTCAGAACATAAAGAATTTAATTAATTAATTTGTTGAAGGTAGCTAGATGGCATAATGGATAGAGCTTTAGGCCCTGAGTCAGGAATTATCTTTCTAAGTTCAAATCTGGCCTAAGACACTTACTAGCTGCATAGCTTTGGGCAAGTCATTGAACTCTGTTGCCTCAGTTCGCACATCCAAAAAAATGATCTGAAGGAGGAGTTCTTTGCCAAGTAAACCCCCAATGGGGTCACAAAGAATTGGATATAACTGAAAAACAACAGAGAAACAAGAAGATATTAATAGATAATAGATTTGATAGATTTAAGTTCTGGAAAAATTCCTCAGATGTTTGATTTCTCCTCCCCAACTTTTTTGTGGGGATGTTCAAAAATCATACTGAGTTGAGGATTAAAAATTCCCTATCAGAAGCCTGGAAGAGAAAAGGAAGGCTGGGTATAAAAGACTAATATTCAATCTAAAGTCTCCAAAGGGAGATATCACTGGCTTATACCAAATATTTAAGGCACACTTCTCTCCACAGGTAAACTACCCTCAGTCCACCCTATATGTCTGCATCATGTCTTTCCCTCCCTAACTCTGACATTTAGTTCTTGAGCTAGTAACTCAACTTAGACTTCCTTCAGTCCAGGCCTCATCTTTTGTCTTCCTCATCCTAAATCCCAAACTCCATGATAGAGACCCTGGCCCACACTTGAAGAACTTTAGTGTTTTTGATCCTGGAGTGAACCCATAAAATAGTTGGCTCAGGCAAACATTGTGACTCAATGGACAGGACACATATACCCTTTTTCCTGATGGGTAAATAAATCTGTCTTCCCTGACAAAATTGGAATTGGACAGCACTGAAGTTTCATGTCATACAGTCCTGCCTCACTTCCCTGCTCTACTAATTAGGAGACCTGCTGTGCAATGATGGGGTGAGAGACTCATATTCCACAGAGATTTTTTAAGCACTTAGAACACTGACTGGTACATAATAAGTACTTGATGAATGCTGATTGTTTGGTTGATCAATTGAAAATACAGATGTGTGTACTATGCAATGAAGTTATTTTAGGGAAGAGAAACTTCCTCTGAGACGAGAAAATAATAATGGTAGCAGATGAGATCCAAAGCATCAAAGACTGGGATCTGTTTATGTGAACATCATTAGAAATAGAACACTAAGATGTTGAATGGGGGAAGGGTAGATCACAGAAACTATCTAAAAGAAGTCTCTATCGTATATTTCCAGGTTCCTATGAGGGATCCAGCAGTCTTTTATGAATGTAATCAATCTTCTTTGGATGTTTTGTTTATAGTAACCAAATGTGGCAGAAGAGAGGGATAAACAGTGTCTGCAAAGTGAATCTGTTTAGCTAACATAAACACAGAGGTCCTCAGCAGTTGACCCTCCAGTGAGAAACAGAGGCCTGCTTTTGATGGGATCAAAGGCTCACTCAGGGAGCAGCTTCTCTCTCCAGCTGTATGTTAGCTTTCCTCGTGTATACAAGGAGTAAAGAGAAAGTTGATAAGGATCTGGCTTTTCAGAGCTTCTTATTGCTTAGTATCAGGACAGGACAGACTGCAGGGAAAAAGTGTTACATGTGCAATGTTTCAGGATCTGTGAAGGCGACCCACATCTGGTTGGCCAGATCTAATTTTCATTCTTTAAATGGCAGAGTGTGTCTATCTTTTGACCCATCCCTTTTTCAATGGTGTAATAAGGAAGGAAAAAAATTAACACCAATCTACAGCACAGATATATGTTCTCAAGATAACTGCATTTCTTGCATTTCAATTGCAAGATAAAACATTTTAAGGACCTATAATAGGCAATGATGTCTTGAACTAGTATGCAGCATCCTGCTTGCAGGGATGTTGACTTGGAAGTCAAAAGAAGGTCACAAAGTTTGTGTCAAAAGTGGCATTTTTGATGCTGATTTTCCTAAAAAATGTCCTTCACTATGTATTTAGTGCTATTTCCTGTATGCAAATATCATGGGTGAGTAGCTACTCCTGATTTATATCCATATATCATATGTATTTCATTGACCTTTGGGTCATTTGCAATTTTGATTCTTCTAGGATCATGGTATTCCATCATTCACTATCACATAATATTGTAGGAAAAGTCATGGCATTAAAAAAAATGGACTAGGAGAACAGGAAACTCTTTAGGTGGGTACTTAAAGCATCTTGCAATATTTCCCCAAAAACTTGATTGATCCCATTCTCCTCCTCCCTTTTAATTCTCAAAAATCCTATTCTGACACCTCCTCATAGCTTAAAATTTGCCATCTTCTCAAATTTTATATCAGAGGAATGCAAAGCTCTATCAACTTCTCTCAAGCTGAAAAATACATCAAGTATAATCCTGATAACAGATTCAGTCTACCTCATGAGGACCAGCATGACTAAGTTGAGACAGACAGTCAGCAGACTGACCACTTTGAATTGATTTTTTGGCCATTTTTCCAGGAAACCATGAAATAGGAGGCTAAGACAGAAATAGATGACTACAGTGAAAGATGAGACATAAGTGTATTAGAGCATTGCAAAATAAATTGCCAAGAAAAGTCAGAAGATCATAGGTCCAGAGAGCCAGGAGGAGCCTCAGAGGATATCTAGTCCAAGCCCTTTATTTTACAGATAAGAAAAACTGAGATCCAAAAAGGTTAAAGTCAAATCACACAGGTAATCAACATTCAAAAGAAGATATGAACCCAGATCTTCCAAATATACAGTCATACTTTTGTGTTGTTAAATGTTTTTTGTTTTTTGAGTTGTTTTTTTTTTTTTTAATTTTGCTTTTCCCACTGTTCAAGGGGAAAATATCATTAAGGAAAATTGGGGAAGGGCTGTTGGAGGAGTTGGTATTTAAGTTCAATTTTAAAGGACAGATAGAAATTCAACAATGGGAGAAAGAAAAAGAGATCAATCAGATATAAGAAATTGTGTAAAAAAAATGTAACAGAGGCAAGCACACCATAAGCTAACTAAGCAGAGATTATTTATTCCATTTGGAGTAAAAATAGTAATAAGGTCCAGGAGTTCTAATAATGACAAAATTGCATTAAACAGCAGAATATAATTAAGATAAAATTAGGGAGAAAGAAACTTGACCCTAGAAAGGAAGAAACATTTAAGGAATGGTAATGTTTTAATATTTTATCATTAAGAATGTTTTTTGGAACATGGATCTATACAATGTCTGGATTGGTTCATAAATCTGCCTTCCTTACCATTGGCTCATTCTAATGGGGCTCATGCTACACTAAATGCTGGAAATGAAATTCACCAAAAGCAAGAAAATGAACAATTTTAATCCCACTGAGGCATTAGCTCTGGGTGTCCCAGCACTCTCGCCATGGTTTTTCATCCTAATAAATTTCAAGCATCCCAACAAATTCTCTTGCTGACACTTGGTTGGCTCAGTGAAAGAGGTTTCCTAGGCTCTGCAGGAAGTTACCTGGATTGAAATGTGAGGATTTTGGGGGCATGCTCTCACCCTCAGTGCCACAAACTAGAATCTTCTGTAACTTGTCAAAGTCTGGGGCATAACCCTGGCTCTCCCAGACAGTGAAGTGAAATAAAACTACCACATTATCATTATGGAGGCCCTGATGTTTGTGAAGTATGACTCCCCTAGCTCAACCCTGTGATTTAGAAATCCTTAGATTCTGAATTAGAGCTGGTAGCTTTTGTTAATTATCTTTTATTGAATAATCAGTGCAAGTCATAATTCCTCATTATGTGCAGAGAATGGTGGCCAGCTGTTTCTTCTCCTCCCAGGACAAAAACCAGAAGAAAGGAAGTGGTATAGTAGAAAGTCCTAGTTTAGCTTAGGTAGAACAAAGAATTTTCTGAGGATAGGAGCTGGGAAACATCAGAAGACCCCATAGAAAACTTATGAAAAACTCTGAAGAATTTTTTACAAGGCAGATATTCTTGGGGATTCTGGTGCTGGAGAGAAGGTGATGAAGGAACATAGGGGAAAAGAATGGAGGAAATCAAGAACTGACAAACTTTCAGAATTGAGGAGCCAAATAGATAGCAACATTGGGGCTGGGAAAGAGGTGTCCACAATCAGCAAGGGCACTTAGTGGACCCCTTCTGATTAAAAAATACCCTTTTCCTTCTCTAGTTCTCTATCCCGTTCCATCAGTTAGGGACTCATTTGGGTCCTCTTTTAGAATGTAAATTCTTCATTGGGTTATAGCATCTTAGAATACAAGAACTGGAAAAGATCCTACTCCAACTGCCTTATTTTACAGATCAGGAAAACTGAGATTCTAAGTATATCAATTTGCCCAAGACCACACAAGAAGTGGAAACAAGGACTAGAGGAGGAAGAGGATGCTTAAGTGTATTTAAAAAGCCAGCTGAGATCTGCCTTAAAGAGCTAACTGATTTTGATAAGAGGGAATGGTACTGAGGAAGCATGAAGGAGGAGATAATATCCAAGTCATGAATCTAGAAAAACAGAGGACTTTAGAGAATTAGCATAAAGAACTAGGGAACAGGAAGAGAAATCTGAAGGTAGGAGAGACATAGAAAGAAAGTGAAAGAAGGTCAAAATCAAATTTTATCTAGCAATTCTGTAAAGTTGCTGCTTTTTTTATAATGAAAATCATCTCTTGAGCCATCTTTGTCTCAGTTGCTCTGAAATACTGATGCCTGAACTAAATCCAAGGCCAAGATCCTGCCCCAGGCCATCATTCTGTGATTATTTAATTTCCCAAGATTTTATGTGACAAAAACCAGAAGGAAGAACTTAATGTAACTTGATACGGGTAAGTAAAGTGTTGGTAGTTGATGCATTCTCTTCGAATTTTCAGATAATATTGTAGGTTATTAGGATATGGACTTGTTTTCTCTATTGAAGACCCAAATTAACACAGACCTTTCTATGATTCAGTAAAAGTAATTTGTGAAACTGCTCAACCAGTATGTTAAAACATGCTAAAAAGCTAGACACTGAGCCCTTGGTTTTCCTCACTATTACCCATTATCTTTAATATCCCTAAAATTTCTTCACCAGCTTCTCTACTATCCCACCACAACTCAATTCCATAGTCATCTTACTCATAGCCTGACAATATAAGGAAACAAAAGATAGATCACTTTGCCTGTCTGACAAATAATAAAACATTGAGGTAGAGCAATAGTAAAATTATCAATGAAGTAGAGGGAAGAGATCATATTTCTCAGAGCTGGAGTCATTAAGGCTGATTTCTCTGAGGCTCATTTCTCTCATCAGTAAAATGAGTAAGTTGAACTTATTAATTGGAAGGGAAGACTCCCTCCCATTCTGAAACTATATAATTTTTTGATCTTACAAGACAATAGTTAAAAGTCATCGTAGAGACATTGATCATTTCATTAAAGACTTTCACTTCTACTTTAAGGCTATAACTAAAGCAAAAGTTCCTAGCAATGACCAAGATCTTTTGAATCACAAAGCTTAGAAAGTTTCTCAGTTCATTCAAATTCATTATTCAACTTGTTCCTTGCAACTAAAAGATGTTCCAGAAGCAGTGAAATCAAACTCAGGTTCAGATTTGTTCTGTGCTTCTCCCCATAAGAGTTGCCAGCCTCATCATATGCCCTGTTTTCTCCCTTGTCCCCAAGATGGTAAAATAAAATAAAAATTAAGAATTAAAAGGATAGACTACAGAAATGAATAAAGAATAACATGATTTAAAATAGACTGTTTGCAGAAGTGACTAAAAAGCAGGCCCAATTCTAGAATGAGGGAACAAAAAAGTGGCTAAATTACAGGCTAAAGAAGATAGAAAAATTATATTGGCAATAGGTTCTTGATAACAAGTAGCAATAGGAAAGCAGAATCAGTGGGATAGGATTATTTTTGCTGACTTTTCTAAAGCAATCTGAAGTTCTTTGGCTGTTAGAAGAGTTCTGTAGGTGGGAAAACATTGTATTCATTTCCTTGTCTCTCAACACTTTTCTCCTGAGGAAAAATGTTAATAAAGCAGTTGTGGGTTATTTTGCTCAATTTTTTTTTGAACTGGCCATCCAGAACATGTGGGGATTTAATTCTAAACTTTCCTTCTTACATGAAATCCAGAATTGTAACAATAGAACTTTTCAGGAAAAGGGAAAAAATTTCCCATCCCTAGGATATTATTTCCATGAAACTGCAAAAAGGAAGAAGATGTGGGAAGAGAAGAACTTCCCTAACTCTGGCAGAAGGCTGAAAATGAGAAAATGAGACACAGACAGTAATCTATCAAAAGGCCAAAAATGATAATGAGAGAAGGGAAAGGATAAGTTATGGAGAAACTTTGAACAAGGAGATTTCCCATTTGTCTTATCTTTCTCCTATTTCATCTTCTTTGGCAAGGTTGACTTCTGCAACACAGATCTATACCTAAAAGATCTGCTGAAACGAGGGCATGTTCTGACATTTAATATGATATTTTAATTTTTTTAATGAAAACTGATTTGATCATCATCAATTAAATAGTACTGAGTACTTACTTTTAGTTACCACTATATACAAAAATGAAAACTGATTTTATCATCATCAATTAAATTCTATTGAGTCCTTACTTTTAGTTACCATTCTATACAAATTATCTGAACAAATAGGTTCTACTGAAACACAAAGTGAAAGGAAACTCATTATCTTACATGATCCATCATTCTTAAACTGTTAAGATCATTTTTAGATACTAATTAGCTCTTCCTTCTATATGAAGGAGTGATAAGCATGTCATCTATACTAAATCAGTGAGAAAAATGTTAAGCACAATAGGACCAATCATGGATGATTATTTAACTCTGGTATAAATCTCACTCCAAATCTACATAGATCCACTAATTTCAATGGTGGGGGAGGGGAAGGGGAAAGAGAGGGAGAAGATAGAGTCAATGCTAGCACAACTATGGATAAATAGGTACTCTAATACACTGCTGGTGGAACTACAAGCTAGTCAAATATTTTTGGAAAGAAATTTTTGAACAGAGGAACAATTTATGGTATAGGAATAAAACAAAATACATGCCAGAAGAAATGATAAATAACAACTCAAAGAGAAGACTTACAAGGAGTGAATAAGAGTGAAATAACAATAAACACAGTGAATACAGTTAGGTAAATAAAGATAATAACAAAAACAAAACCAGATTAAATACATAGAAAGATATACATAACACTCTTATAACTGCTTTGGTAAAGTCACCATATACATCTTTTGTTTTGGTGAAAGTTTCTTTGTTGATTTTTTTTGTTGATTTTTTTTTTGCTTTTGCTTTTTCCTGCCTTGCCAATCTGCAAAAACAGAAATAGGTGGTTATATTTATTATCATTTTGTTTTTACTTTTCTTCTTCTTTCACTGGCTCCAGTTTATATATATGAATGCTTATATTTTCTAATGGAAGGAAACATAAAATTGAATATGGAGAAAAATATGGCCATGCCATGAATTCCCTCAATACATCATACACACAGACCCAGAGAGCTCTCTCTTGGCCTAGTCACTCCTATCATCCAGGTTCTCATCCATAAGGATAGCATCAAAGATTCATTCAAATGATTTCCTGAACTCAATACCCTGCATCTATAATATTCATGTCTATTACCAGTCTAGCAGTGACTTTGTCATAACAGGAAATGAGATTGGTTGGCATGACTTATTCCTAGTGAACGTAAGAGCTTACATGTGTGTAATACTGGGAGATAATTCTTTAAGGATAAAAGGTTTTTCAATACTATCTCTGGGGTTTAAACAGAACCTGTTTCTATTTTAAAGTCTTGTATCATCAGATAGATAAATGGCTCAATGCTGTAGTAAAGAAATAGCCTGACCACCCATCAGGCTACATGCAGAGGAGGTGTTTTCATTTTCACTAAAAAGAAGGAAGTCCCTAAAGGATGAAGTGACAGGGGAATCTATTTAAAAAAAAAATCCACAAGCTCATTATTGGCCTAATAATAAAATTAAAATGGAAGAGTCAGAGAGCAGGAGAGAGGAGGCATGAAAAGTCAATAAAACCTCTATTTCTTCTATTTGGGGAAAAGGGATTGAGAGTTGATTCTACCACTTGTATACAAAGAAATTAAATCAACTAAAAATGTTTCATTGTTAATTTACCTAACACAAACAAAACCTGAAATTCTGAGCAAAAAAACAGGGAGGAAAAAAAATTCTTACAAATTTCACTATCATCAAAATAATCCAATAAACATACAAAACTAATAGACTTTAATAAATTCCTTAGTATTTAACAAGGTAGGAGCAAATGAAATGGGAAACAATAAACAAGCAGAAATAAAAACATTAATAAAAATTCTCATTCTATACACATATACTAAAAGGAGAATAGTTGCATGACAAATTTATTCTCTTTAAAGAAGATAAGGAAAAGAATGAAGAGAAGTACAAGGGGGGGGGGATGAAGGGGAGGAGAAGGAGAATGGGTCCTAGATAAAACAGTTTTAGATTCCTACAAACAAGCAAATAAAACAGAGCAGCAAAAACTGCACCATGGGGGAAAAAGCAAGAACTAAACAATGGCTTTATTGATTTAAGACATGTGGATTTCATTAAGGGAGCTTAATGCATAAAAATGGATTGTGATATCTGAAACTGGGCAAGGAGCAAAATTAGGTCAGGGGGATCCTTGGACAGAAGAAAAAGATGAATCTTTATTAGGTAATTGGAGTCTGAGGGGGGAGAAACAAAACTTGTTCCCTCTCCTACCCCCCCCAAAAAAAGTTTTTTAAGCCTTCAAAGGCAAATCCACATGCTGGACTAAGCTGGCAAATCCCTGGGTGCAACTCTCTTAAAACCAGCAAAAGTATTGCCAAAGAGAGGACTACTCCAGCCAGAAACCAGAGAATCCCCAGGAAAAACAGCTCAAACCGATATGGAAATAAATAACAGGAGATCAAAGCAGATTATGTACAATGTCCCAGAAGTCCCAATGCAAAGCGCTTGAGCTGAACTTGAAAGAGATAAAGTGGCAATAATAATGTCTTTCACTTGGACAGCCTTTGTATTCCTAAAAGCCCATAACCCATTGTATCTTCTTAAAGCTAATATGCTATTCACTTGGGACTTTCATTTTTTCTCCCCAATGGACACCAACAGGGGAAAAACACTGAAAAGCTGAAATTCAATTCAATTCAACAAGTATTTATTATAACAGGTATCATGCTGGACTCTGGGACTACAAAGACAAAAATAAGCCCCTGCCTTCATGGAATTTACATTCTATTGGTGAAAAATCTATAACTTCTTTGTGATTAAGTAGAAAGAGTTTTGAATGTAAAGTCAGATTTGGACTTGAAACTTAGCCATTAACCATGCTGCTGAAATTAATGCATCCTCAGGGCAAAATCCAACTAGTCCCACTTCTTCATTCCACAGATGAAGAGAACTGACTTACTTATGGTCACTCAAAGATAAGCATCAGAGATATGATTTAAACCCAGGTCCTTTGACTCCAGGGTTAGTATGTTTTCTACAAATGATGTTATTTCCCATTTTATTATTCATTAAATTATAAGCTCCTTGAAGGTTGGGGCAGTCTTTTGTCTTTCTGTATCCCCAGTTTAGCACAGTGCCTGGCACTTAGCAGGCACCTAATAAATGTTTTTTGATTGATCACAGTTTCTTCATTTACAAAATGGAAATAGTCTTTCTTCCCTCATGTATTTTGTTGTTTTTCAGTTATGTCCAACTCTTCATGATTCCATTTGGAATTTTCTTGGCAAAGATAGTAAAGTAGTTTGCTATTTCTTTCTCCAGTTTATTTTACAGATGAGGAAACTGAGGCAAACAAGGTTAAATGACTTGCATATGATCACACTACTAGAAAGTGTCTGAGACCAGATTTCAACTCGGAAAGATGAGTCTTCCTGACTCCAGGCCTGGTATTCTATACACTGTACCATCTAGCTGTACTTATATATAAATTAGAATAATAAAAGTTGCCTTATTGTAGAAAGTACAACACAAATATGGGTTGCAGTTTTTGATCCTCCTTTTTTGGCCCCAAAATGTATGGCATGCCAATCTTTAAGGGGTGGAGGAAGTGAATCCAAAGAGGAATAAAAGATGATCCCTGTTCTCATGGAGAATATAAATTAGTAGGAGATTAAAAGAAGTACAGACATTATAGTACAAACTAGGTTATAGTAAGAATAACAGAGGTACAAATTACTTGGGGGATAGATGGGGAAGAAATTACATCCAAATGAGAAGAGTTGGACTAGCTTCATGGAAAAGATGGCATTTGAGATAGACCTTCTTCTTTGAAACAAGAACTAACCAGATGGTGATTGACAAAATACAGTCGGGAGAATGAGTTCAAGATGGTTTCAGGTTTTTAGTCTGACTGCCTGAGAGGAAAAAAAATTTATTGGATTATAGGAAAAGGTAAAATGAGAAGACAATTGGCTTCAGTAGAGTTTATGACTTCTGCTTTTGACATGCCTTTCAGGCACCAACAGACCATCTTTGTCAAAATGGCCAAGAGGATGTTGGAAATATGAAAACCAAATCTTAACAAGAACTCTGAGAGACAGAGACTTAGGAGTCATTTTTATAGAAGTGATATGGAAACTGTAGGATTGGATGAAATTGCCAAAGGAGAAAATGGAAATGGGGGAGGAGGGAAAGAGGAAGACAGAGGATAGCATCTTTAGAAATATCTATACTGGGAAGCTTATAGGAAAAAGACCCAGAGAAGGGAACAGAAAAGTCTCAAGCAGAGAGGTAGGAAAAGGACAAAGATAGTATAAAGTCATGTACAATAAGCAAGAACACTACTGCAAAAGAGGATGGGCAAATTGTCAAATACTTCAAGTAGGTAAAGGAGAAGGAAGGACTGGGAAAAGAAGATTGGACTTTTTGATTGGAAAGTGACTGATAGCCCTGGAAAGAGCAGTTTCAAATGAGTTGTGGTAGTAGAAATTAAGATTTCAAGGAGTTAGCATGGGTAAGTGCTAAGAAAGTTGAGATAATGAATATAGACACTTTTTTGAGAAGTTTGACCAAGAAAGGATGGAGCAAGAAAGAGCCTGTGTTCTGGGGTCAAAGGACTTAAGTTCAAATATCAGCTGTACCTTTTAATATCTATGTGACATTATGCAAGCCCCACTCACTGAGTCTTACTTTTTCATATGTAAATTAGGGGAATAGGATTATATCACCTCTAAGATTCCTCCTAGCCCTAGATCTATGACTCTATACCTTCCCAAGGCAGCCCATTCCTCCTTTTTGGCCAGTTTGAATCATTAGGGAGTTTTTTCTACCATCAAGCCTCTATCTTCCTATTTGCAAATCCCATCCCTTGCATCTAATTATATAAACCAGGGCTGAACAGAATAAATCTAACCTTTCTCCTCTATGGTAACCCTTCAAATACTTGAAGACACCCTTAAGTCCCTCTCAAGTCTTCTCTTTTCTAAGCTAGACATTTCCAGTTTCCTCAACTAATTTTCACATATTATGAATTTAAGGTCTTTTACCATTTTGGTTGCTCTGCTTTGGACCTTCTGTAAGTTATCACTGCCCTTCCTGAAACTGTGATACTCAGAACTGATGACAGTACTACCAGTATGATCTAACCAGGAAAAGTACAGCAGGCTTATCACTTCCTTATTCCTGGAAGCTATGCCTTTCAATATCTTCCAAGACTCCCTGAACTTTTGGGATGTGGTATGCTGTTGACTCAAATTGATCTCAGTGTCCAATAACCACCCACCATCAATTTTTTTTACAGGAAAACTGTAATATAATATGCCTTCTCTTATGTACTGGTGAAATAAATTTAAACCTGTGTAAGACAATATTTAACCTTACTAAATTTTATCTGTTAAAGTCTGCCCAGTGTTTTGACTCATCAAGTTCCTGTTGGATTTTGACTTTGTCATCCACTATGTTAACTATCCATTTTGACTTTCTTGTCATTAGCAAATTTGATAAAGATGTGTAGCTTATGCCTTTATTCAAAGCATTGATTTTATACACACACACACACACACATACACACAGAGATAATGTCTAGATAAGGCATATACATACACACATACAATATATAGTAATCCAAAAGCTAACAATGCTAAAAAGCCGCTGAAATCTGCTGAATTATGAAGAACAATATAGGTCTTGAGGAAATACCTATAATGAAACCTATTTCCCTCTAGGAATAGAGAATGGCAGACTTCAAATGTCAAATCTAATGTGTCCCATCACATACAGTGACTATGTCATTATCTTTGCTTAAATATTTGGGGGGTTGGGTTTTTTTTTTTAGTTGTTTGGCTGGTCAATTGGTTGGCTGGTTTTTGTGCCAATGGAGGGTTTCAATTTCAGAGGAGAGAGTTTTAATGGGAAATGACTGATCTGAAAATTTGAGGTAACTTTTTAAAAATAAATTTAGTCAAGAACTAATAGATGAACAAAAGTTTTGCCAAGGAGTGGCAAGAAGCCAGGTAAGATTAGATTGCTTCACTATATTGTGTATCTAAGTTTCCATTATATTAATGAAATTGTAAGTCCAATTCATTCAGTACCTAGTTTACAACCATGTATGGACTCTGTAGAAAGTACGCTCCAGGAAGGGCACACATCCCACTTTCCTAATTAGCCCTAGACACCAGAGCTACAATATAAAGAGTGATAATCACAAAACCTTCCTTTGTGGGTATTGTAGATTTGGGCTGGATAAGCAGGGGCAAAGTGAAACAAAGTAAAATAATGTTGACAGATAATAAAGTCAAGCACATACTAGGTGTTCAAATAAACATTTAATTCACTAGCATTTATAAGCATTTGCTTATAACACAGTGCCAGTCACTATGCCATTCCACTATGCTGGGAATACAAAGGAAAAAACAAAAACAGTTCCTGTCTTAAAGTAGCATACTTTCAAATAGGGAATGCATATATAGATAGATGTACATATATGGATATATACAAAATACACACAAAGTAGATAATAGGTGACTTTAGAGGGAAAGGCACAAGTAACTAGAGAGATTAGGAAGGGAACATGGCTTTTGAGTTGATTCTTGTAGGAAACCAGGGATTCTAAGATGGACAGAGAATGGACTTCAGGAAACAAAAAATCACAGATACGAAAGGCCAACCCCTAGCTGTTTTTCAGACTTGATATGGCAAGTAATCAGCAAAGTCAGGTTCCTTTCCTTTTAAGCAGGAACTGAGCTACCAGTTGTAGTACCACAATATCACCGCATTGTAAAAGTATAGTCCTTCCCCTCTAACCTTTTCTTAACTTAGGGGAATGCCAGTTTCCATTCCATTTTTTTTTCTTCCCCTTCCTATAGCACTTGGTCTTGTTTTGAAATATATTGTAGAGTGCTAAATTGGGGTAAGAATTAAGACTCATGAGATATATTGCTGGGAAGGTTTTCGTGAAACAAAATTCTAAGTATAGAACTCTAAATCAGCTTTCTTTCTCATGACTCTGGGCACTTTGTCAAAAGAATATATCCCCTAGCAAGTCTTGCTAAACTGGAGAAGCTTTGAATATGGTCTAGTCATGAGGTAAATGTTAGTCACCTGATTGAATTCAATTTTAACCAGTATTAAGAGCTCAGGTTAATTGAATCCAGAGTTTATCGCCAGAAATTTGGACACCCAATTCATGACCTTTTTTCTTTAACCTCAATGACACTTTTTGTTTGTTTCTTAGAAATTTATTTCTCATATTTTATTTATTCATTGAAAACAAATAAAAAGGCATGGTAGATATGAACAAAAATCTATTTTCTCTTCTCCTTTCTTCCAATGGAGAAAGAAAAAAGGAAAACAGAACCTTTAAACAAATATGCATAGCCAAGCAAAACAAATTTCCACATTGACAGCATCCAATCAATATACATTTATTAAGCACCTACTATGTGCCAAACACTGTGCTAGGACTGGATTTTTTTTTAAAGAGGCAAAAGGCAATCCCTGCCCTCAAAGTGCTCAGACTAATGTCCAAAAACTGTCCCAACTTGTACCTTGAATTCATCACCTTTCTCTCTCAGGTTATTAGCATTCTTCATCTGTCCTACGGAATTATAAGATATCAAAATATTATTGTGTGAAGAATCAATAAGAGGAAGTAATTAAAATCCTACACCATTCTCACCCTTTGACATTCTCATTGATTCTAAGCCTGCAATATTATCAATATTGATATTTACAGTATCCAGAACAGCAGGATCATAGAATCACAGTACCACAAAGTAGGAAAGGACCTCAGAGGCTATCCATTTTAGAATCATTAAGGACCCAACTATCTGTTATGTAGCTACTTAAGATGTTTTTGAGAGATGTCCACTACTGCCTCAGATAGTTTATTTTTTATTTGGATAGTTTCAATGGTGTGCTGGAAGCATCTTAAATAGATCCTAGAGAGAGATTATCAGATATACCAGGGCTCAATTTATTGTTTTGTTAATTGTCTAGACTTAATGTAATGGAAAAAATATTTACAAAAGTATGTCAAACATATCTATGTATGTATGTATGTATGTATACACATATATTTTTATATTCATATGTATATCCATGCATGTATATATACAATATATATGTATACATATTCTGAAGGGAGGGGGGAGGAGAGAGGAGAGTATGGGCTCTCCAGAAAGCCAGTTGTTAATCATTTACCTGCAAAATGTGAATAATTCTAATTATTGGGTTTTTTTATTTACTTCAAGTATGAATATGTTTCTCTGCAACTTCTACCTACTACTTCTAATTCTGTCTTCTGGGATTCTTCCTTAAGATAGCTTTACAGATTTTTAAGATATCTATCAGATTCTTTTCTAGGCTAGATATCTCCACTTCCTTCAACCAATCTTTATATGGTATAATCTTGAAGTCTTTCCACATCCTGAACATTCTCTCTCATTACTTTTCTGCTTATTGATACCCTTCCTAAAATAAGATACCCAAACTGAGGACAATGTGATCTGTCCAGGACAGAATTTAGTGGATATTGCATCGACCTTAATCCAGACTCTAATTCCTAATATAATGCATGATGTTCCAGGCACAAACATTTTTTAAAGTGTACCCTTCCATAAAATACCCAACTAGTAGACTAGATAACAATTTAATCTTCTCCTGAAAATCTGCAAAGGAATAAAATCACTGCCCCCTTGGGTACACTATTCCATTTTTGGTAAACGCTAGTTGTTAATAAATGCAGGTGAAAGAATGAGAATATTTAGCCTAGAGAAGAAAATGTCACTCCAACTTCATTCCCTTCTTCTTACCCAAATATTTAATTCCCATTTAAACTAGGAAGAAACCAGATGGAGAACCTTGTAAAGAGTCCATTTATTCTGTTGAATGAATTTCCTTTCCTACTCAAATGATTTTGTCTTGCTTACTTCTTACATTATTTTCACATCATGAATCATAATGTCGGTTGGAGGACACATTTCATGCTGCTTCTCTGAGGGTTCAAAATTGCTAGCTTCTATCTAAGTGATATGTACCAGATGCTCATGAAAATACAGGGTGTTCCAAAAGTTTTAGTGTAGTTTTAATAGGAGACACTTTGTTGAAAAGGAGTTTATAAGACTGTTGTGCCTCAGTTCTGAGCGAGGAACTCTCTTAATTTCTCTACTAATTTCTTATTTTCTAGATGCCTTTACCCTGGGAACCCCCTCCTCTGATTGCTGATTTCCTCTTAGAGTCTCTACTGTAAGGGAATGCTTAGACCAGCTATACTGATTTTCTCTTCCTCTCCTGGCTACACTCTGGATTCTTCAATTTCTCCCTTCTTCCCCACCAAATTTTACAGCCACCTTTTACATGTTGTCTTTCCCCATCTAAAAGGGCAGGAACTGTCTTTCTTTTTGCTAGTATTCTTAGTAAAGTACTCTGTGCTTTGTAAGCAGTATGTACTTAATATATGCTTGTTGACTTGTCTTGACTTCTTGTTCTTCAGAATCAAATATTTTTCTAATAGTCAATAAATAATAAATTCAGTAAAATATTGTATTCTTTACATTTTTCAGTCAATTATGTGACTATCAAGATATAATATGCAGTAGGATGTAATATGCAAAAGACTACTTATTTCCTTCTCATATTTTCATCAAGGATACCTTTTTATACAATGTAGATCATTCTCATAAAGATGTTGCAGATATGAAACAGTGGGCATATGAGTCAAGAATTGATGCCATAGGACCCCAGTACTTTTGCTTAATACCACCTACATGACCTGTATCAGGATACCTATATCCCGCCTTTAGCACTGACTCTAGCTATGTGACCATGGGCAAATTCCCTAACTCAGTTTCCTTATTTGTTCCAAAAGGAGATGCATAAGATGATCTTGAGAGTTTCTCCCAGCTATAAATTTATGATTTTATATCTTCCAATTTGATCCCTTAGCACCCTCAATATTATGTCATTTCTAGTACGGACACCCTCTTTATGTGTTAGAAGTATGTATGGCAACCCATAATGGAAGATTTCTGACTAACTTCAGTGCCAGTAAAGGCTGAAGCAAGAGAAAGAATGATAATTGATTACAACCTCAGAACACCAGAATCTAATAATTTAAATGTCTGGATGTTGGTGTTGTGTCAGGAGATGCCTACATGCAAGGAGAGAAAGAGAAGGATCTGCTGGAAGGAAGAGTCCACAGTAGCATCCTGAGACATTATGAAACAAGAATCACATCTTGCTTGCCAGTTCTAGAGAGTTGGAGCAGTCTGATCTTGTGGAATATAGTTTGTGAAACAAGAAACATTGGTGTTAAAGGCTATGCCTACCATATTTAAGCTCCAGAGATAGTGGAGATAGTGAGAAAGTAAACTCTAAAGATTGGTACCATGTGGTACAAAAAAAAAAAAAACTAGTGGCCAGGTGCAGAAGCTAATGTGAATCCAGTCCCAAGAGCTATCCTCATAATAATCCTGAAATCTGAGTCATGCAGATTTCTCCAGGGAAGTAATTATTTCTTTGCCACCAAGTTCAGTACAAGATTTTCCTCCTTTTTGGGGGGGGGGGGGTGGAGGAGGCTGAAGATTATTGTTACTTGTTTATTTTCCACTGTTAGTTTGATGATCTCTCGTAATTAAATGTTTTTGTAGCTACAGAATAATCTGTGAATAGAGAATGAACTTAATGGAGATTTGAGCCTTGATTTAATTAATTATGATCACTCAGAATATGCTATTGAAACTTAGGTGGCTAGGAACTCCAGAATCATTGTGTCATTTACATAACTAAATTTTGTGTAGTCTAGTTCCTTTTTCCTATTATCATTTTCATAAGCACAATTTCTGTTCTCCTGTGCAATGCATGGAGGACTGAAATGTCATAGAAAAAAATGTGGTGAACACTGTCACTGATAAATAATATCATTTTTAATGGAAATGTTGACAGATTTTTTCCCCAAGTTTTGTCTATTTGTTATCCCCTTTCCAGTTTCTATTTTAAAAATGACCTTAGAATAAGTTAGCCAAACTGCATCTCACAATAGGCTTTTCTGTAAATTCACTTTCTTTCTGATTCTAATTTCTGTTTTCATAAACATCTACCATTCTCTCTTTAAGGTTTTACAAATTAATTTGTATATTATTCCTGGCTGTCATGTTTCCCATGTCTCTTCAGTTGGCAAGGAGATCAAGTGTTTATTTGCTGAAATGGTATCTAAGTTCTTTTGTTCTTGTCATAGTTGTAACTGCTTTACACTAGAAACACTTTCATAGGAAATGGTGATAGTAAGTGTTGGTGGACTGTGCCTTTATATGTCAGTTTTCTAAATTTCCTCTGATTTTCCTATAAGCCAAGATAGCTTGTGATTTTGTGTAAGTTGTGTGTGTAGGAGGGTTGGGGGCCTAGAGGTCAGAAAGCCAAATGCTTTATTCATTGAGAGCTATGGTCATTTAAAGTCAAAAATTCAAACTGACCCCCCCCCACTTAGTCCTGAGGCTATTCCAGAGATACAGCTTTCTTTCTTAGGCATACAGTATTCATAATTTTCCCTTATCTTAGACCCTTAAATGGCCCTCTTTGTGCTATGCTGGCCCTGTCAGACTTTGCCAGGACTTAAAGGGTTTTTTTGCAAAGTTTACTCAGGAAACACATGGAATGCTCTGTAACAAGTGGAGCCCGTGTTTCTCCCATTTAATGAGGCTCTTTCTTTGCACATATCAAATATCCAATCCTTAACCAAAATACTTTTTTGTTCGATAATGACTCAAGATTTCAGACTCCTGGAATGAAAAGGAGAACCAATGGAAAGCAATGGAATCCCACTATGGAGAGAAAGGTTTCATTTACTTTGTAAAATGTCAGTGGTAAAGGGGTTTTCAGGGACATTTCAAATCTCCCGTGTAATTGCAGCAAAAGGAACAGAAACACAGCATTGTTCTAAGTGCTAGAAAAAGGGAAAGAAGAGACTCCATAGAATGTAAAACTTTTTTTAATCACTCCAGTCAAAGTAAATATCAGAAGGCAAACAGATAGCCCTCAGGGAAAGGAAGGAAGGAAGGAAGGAAGGAAGGAAGGAAGGAAGGAAGGAAGGAAGGAAGGAAGGAAGGAAGGAAGGAAGGAAGGAAGGAAGGAAGGAAGGT
>JAJPUD010001524.1:75726-99939 GCA_023553655.1 Myrmecobius fasciatus | reverse complement strand
AGGGAGGGAGGGAGGGAGGGAGGAAGGAAGGGAGGGAGGGAGGGAGGAAGAAAGGGAGGGAAGGAGGAAGGGAGGGAGGGAGGGAGGAAGGGAGGGAGGGAGGAAGGAAGGAAGGGAAAAAGAGAGGGAGGAAGGAAATGGACTTTTAAAAATGTTTTATTGATGCTTTATTTTCCTACATAATACCAAGTTTTAAGTCACCCTTACTCCCCCTCCCCCAACAAAGTCCAATTAAACAAGAGGCATGTAGTTGACAGAAAATGAGCCTCAGAATCAGAAAGCACTCAGGTTCAAGTTCTGATTTTGACATATACTGGCCATGTGACCCAAGATAAGTGATTAAAAAAAAAATCTAAATGCCCCCAAGTAATTTTCTAAGGCTCTAAATTATGGAGAAGTTGCTGATTTGCATTGATAGAGGGAGTATTCCAGCCCAGAATCTTCTATACAAATAAAAGCCAGATCCTTTTTTTTTTTTTTTTTTAAAGAAAAGTAAAATAAACTGACACATTGACCTATGTCTTATTCTCCATCTATGGTCCACCATGTCTCCATGGAGAGGAAGGCAATATGTTTCATCACCAGGCCCAAAAAGTAAGATTTTGTTTTTTACAATTTGGAGGCATATATCATACTGTGATAATATTGGCATGAACATTGGTAGGGCTGTTAGGTAGTAACCATTCCATATCTATGATTTCATCAATATTAGATCCCTTTATGAAAACTCCTCTACTGAGGAAGATTTTAAAGAAGCATATGGGATGCATTATAACATGTCAAGGGTATATATAAAAAATTTATTTGTATCTTATAGTTTTCAAAAGATGTCTGATATCCTGAGAGAATAAGGGACTTATCTAGGCTTGCCTAGTCAATAAGTGGCAAAGATAAACCTTAAACTGAGGTTTTCCTGACTCTAAGATTAGTCCTTCCTTTCATTCCCCATATTGCCTCTTAACCATTAGCCAGCCAAAATGGATTTTTTTCAAGTATCTACCATGTTTTCTGCAGGAGCCACTGAGTGGCAAAATGGATAGAGCATCCCAGCCAGGAGTCAGGAAGACCCAAGTTCAAGTCTAGCCTTAAACATTTATTAGCTGTGTGATCCTGTACAAGTCACTTAACCGTGTTTGTCTCAATTTCCTCATCTATCAAATGAGTTGGAGTGAGAAATGGCAAACTGCTCCAGGATCTTTGCCAAGAAAACCCCAAGTGGGATCATGAAGAGTTGGACACCACTGAAACAACTGAACAACATCTTTGGTACTATACTAAACAGTGAAAACACAAAGAAAAATTGAAAATAGTCCCTCTCCTCAAGAATGTATGTATGTATATGTATATATATATATGTATATGTATATGTATACCCATGTATATGTATATGTATACGCATATCTATGTAAATATATCTATATCTATCTATATAGATATATTTACATAGATATGCTTGTATCTATATCTATATACACATATAGATATATACATATATAGAGATATATTATATATATGTATATATATACACATATATATATACATATATATATATATATACACACAATTTTTATGCAAAGTAATTACAAAGTAACCTAGAGAGGAAGGCACCAGCATTTGAGAGAGTAAGGAAATCCTCCTCCTAAAAGGAGGCACATAGACTCAGTGTTGATCTAAGCCAGATTCTAAGAGGTGAGGGTGAAGAGAGAGCATTTTAAGCATGAGGAACAGCCTGTGAAAAAGGTATCTAGAAAGAAGATGGTGCTCCTGTGAGAAATGGTAAAGAATCCAAGATAGCTGAACCACAGAATGTATAAGGGAGTTTGTTATTGTTCAGTCATTTTGGTCAGGCTCAGTTTTTCATGATTCCTTTGAATCATGCTAAATGTGGCAGAAATGCTAAAGTGGCTTGCCATTTCCTTCTCCAGCTCATTTTACAGATGAGGAAACTGAGGCAAACAGGGTTAATTGACTTGCCCAGAGTCACACAGTTAGTAACTGTCTAAGAATAGACTTGAATTCAGGTCTTCTTGACTCCAGACTCAGCATTCTATCCACTGTGCCAGCTCACAACTCTGTGTAGGGGAGTAATACATAGTAAAAATAAGAAAGGGAATAGCACATATTTAACCTATATCAGATTCCTTGCTGTCTTGGGCAGGGAGAAAGTGAGGGAGGGAGAAAGAAAAATTTAGAACACAAAGTTTTACCAAAATGTATGTTGAAAATTATCTTTATGTGTATTTGGAAAAATAAAATACCATTGAATAAATTTAAAAATAAAAATTAGAAAGACAGGAAGGCAGCAGACAATGAAGAATTTTAACTGCTAAACAGAGATGTTTCTATTTGATCCTAGAGTAATAGGGAGCCTTTGAAATTTACTGGTGTGGAAGAGGGGACAATGTGTTTAGTCCTACACTTTAGAAAAATCATCTTTTAAGTAAAATCTCATAGATATAAAGGCTTATTTTAAAATGATTCTTCAGAGAAGCCCTCTCAGTGTTCAAGTTCCTGGTAGGGAGGAATGATATTAGATGTTTTAGAAGTTACATTAACCTAGTTATGACCTGAAAATTTTCATTTAGTTTCCAAAAGATAATTAGTGAAAAGAGAAAAAATGTATAGTCTGAGGACCTGGGTTTAAATCCCAAATCTGGTACTTGTTACCTGTAGACCTTTGGGCAATTTCTCTAGTTTCTCCAGATTTCATTTTCCTCATCTGTAAAATGAAGGTTGGACTAAAAGTCTTTTCCAATTCCAAACTCTAAATCACAGGGTGAACTGGTTGGTGGTTAGTCGTGGTCCTTTGTTTTGGAAGAGGACCAAAATGACATTACTCTGTTACAGAGTCAAGTTACACTGTGTCCAACTGTGGCTGATCAGACCAATACAAGCTCGGAATGTTCTGCCACACGTAGGATACAAATAATCCCCATGAACATTTGAGGTGACTTCTCTCATTTTGTACATCTCTAGTTTCTTCTCAGCTAATTCAATTCTACTTTGTTCAGAGGGCACAGCACCTTCTCTGATGAGGGTACACCATCCTGGGGCGGTCATGTGCTAGTGTCTCCCATGTCATAATCAACTTTAAAGTTCTTGAGATTTTGAGAATATCTTTGTATCGCATTTTGTGACCTTGTGAGTTCCAATGATCCCTTTACTACCAGTGAAAGATTTAGTAAAAGCACAGAATTTGTAAATAGCTGTACCATGAACCTTAAACTCTCTAAATCTAAGTTTCACTTTCTGAATTTACAGGGTTATTGTGGGACAAGTACTTTGTAAGTGTTAAAGTACTATAAAAATGTGAGCTATTATTACTATTATTATTGAAAGAAGTTGGCTAGGAAGTAGATTTAAAAAAAAAAGATCTCATATTCCCAAATTACTCAAATTTGACATGAATGTGAATTGTCATTTTTCAGCGTAAGCCTGTCTCCCTAGCAGGCATTGATGAGGACACAAAGACAGAGTGAGTACCTTATTTATTTATTTTTAATTTATTTTATTTTATTTTTTGCTGAGGCAATTGGGGTTAAGTGACTTGGGTCACACAGCTAGGAAGTATTAAGTGTCTGAGGCTGGATTTGAACTCAGGTCCTCCTGACTTCAAGGCCAGTGCTCTATCCACTATGCCATCTAGCTGCCCCTCTCTTTTATTAATAATCAATTACTATTGGGAAGATCCAGGATTTTTTCCCTTCCTATTTTTTTATTCTCTACCAGGTCAAATCAGCCCCTGAAGAATAGGACTGATTATGAATTGGGATTTAACATTTTCCTCAAACGTGACCCCACTCAAATGAGGGAGCCCTTTGTATTCTACTCAGCTGTGGCACATAGTGAATCCTTTGTCAAGATTGCAGGTTGAGTCTGGGACTAAGAGTAACATAATCATAGCCTAGCCTCTCATTAGAATAGGTCCATTTTGTAGTATTGTGACTGTAACATTTTATATTGTAGTTGTAATTACATTATAATCTTCATTCTGCTTATTAATTGTCAATCAATTAGAATTGATTGCTGTCTTTTGGTAGCACCCAATCCTCCAGGGGCATGTAAGCATCAATAGGCCACCATCATCTGTCCTTGGCTTATAAGAGACAGCCAAATGACCATAATATTAGTAATTATTTGCTAGCAATAATTAAGAAAAAATGATTATTTACCAAGAAATTGTGTCTCTTGAATATTTTATACATCATACATTCTACTTTTTACATCACTGGTGTGAAACTGAAGTAAAAATGAGGCTTCTAAATTGTGCACATATACATTAATTACAAATTAATATTATCAATTTTTTATATTTTTCTTTGTTTTGTAAATATACAAAATTATATTTTTAACTAGTTCAAGCTGTGCTGGAACTGTTGTGGGCTGATGTGGGAAAAGCTGTGTGTTTGATATCTCTGTTTTACAACATCAAACTTTACATGACATCTGTTCCATTTCCTCCATTTCCTGCCCTTTACTAGATGACAATAGGTGGTAATCAAATAAGCATTCACTCAAACTAATTCCTGTTGATGTCTTATATTATCTTTTCAAAACCTAGTTAAAATACTCCTAGGGGATTGATAGACAGGAAGAATGCCCTTTAAAATATATCATATGAAAAAATATGCTGTCTTCATCAGAGAAAGAACTGATAGACATATGTATAGAATAGTGTGTGTGTGTATGTGTGTGTATACACATACCTGTTTGGGTCTAATGGTAGCCATCTCAAGGGTGGGAGGGATAGAAAAAATAGAGAAGAAAGAAAAAATAAATTTATTGTATAGAAATTTATTATATAAATGGAATAGCAACTTGTATGTAATAGATTTCCAGTTTCATATGTAATTTTCATTATTTATTCAATTTTTTATTCTACTATGTTATGGAAATGCTTATTTTATCCCATAACTTAAAAATAAAAGATATAAAAATTATACCATGACCACTTTTTTCTGTATCAAATATTAGCCCTATATTTGTCATCATAATATTTCTTTACTTAAAAAATCAGGGATTTCTTTAATATAACTATTCTTTCCACTGATAGATTATACTTTTCTATCTTTATATTAGTAATATTTTCATGAATTGCTTTGGTCCAAGAAATTCTTCAGTATCCTAAAAATGAACTTCTGAACATAACCAAATTAGTCCCAGGACATATAGTCCATTGAGAGTCTTGTCCTCGGAGGCCTCCTTCTTATCTTAGAACCTCTTAGAATCCCTGGCCTTCTTCAAAACTCAATTAAAGAACCACAATCTGCATGAGACTTGTACTGACCTCATCCTCTAGAAGTCTCTCAACCCCAAAATGATCTTGTATTTAATATATTTTTGAATCAATTATATATGTATCTATTATTTTTCCTGATAGAATGTATTCTCCTTAAGGACAGGAACTGTTTCATTTTTCATTTTACATCTTCAATATCAAGATCAGAGTAAAAAGATAGTTCATTGATAAATTGTAGTTAACGGAAATCTTTCCAGTTTGCCAAGACCTGCCTGACATTATATTCTGATGACCTGATTAAACTTTAAGAACTTAGAATCATAGTCACACCATGGTTTACCATTAGAGAAAAACCTAGACATAAGTCTGTGAAAAGATTTTGCATCATGTATACAGCATACATCAGCAGCACAGTATTGTTGAGTAAACTACCTTATCTGAAGTGCAAAAACATGGATTCAAATCTTAGGTCCTTTCCACAGTCCATGTGTTGTCTCAAGACAACAAGTTTTAGAGGTCTGACATTCTGCTGGAGGGAAACAATATAAATAAATGTCAAATATATGCAAAGTAAGGATAAAGTGATTTGGTAGGGTAATGCTCAAAACTAGGGAGCAAGAAAAGCTTCAAATAAGAAATGGTACTTGGATTTAAGCCTTAAAGGAAGCTAAAATTTCCAAGAGACAAGGGTGAGAAAGGAGGGTATTCTATGTTCTATGTGCCACTAACAATAGAGTGTTGGAAATGGAGTTAGAAAGACCTGAATTCAAATTTGACCTCAGACATTTACTAGTTCTGTGATCCTGGGCCTTTGTCTGCCTCATTATGAGAATAATAATAGCACCTACCTTCCACTATTGTTGAAGATCAAAAGAGATAACATTTGTAAAGTGCTTTGCAGACCTCAAAGCATAATAAATGTTAAGTATTATCATTAATTCATAATTAAAAGTCAGAATAGCTGAATTCTAGTCCTAATTGTACCACTTAGTAAGCTATATCAAGGCTTCTTAAACTTTTTCCACTTGGAACCCCTTTTTCACCCAAGAAATTATTATGCAACCCAAGGTACATACCTGTATAAAATAGGCATACAAATCAAACATTTACTGATAAGTCATAATTTTGTGACCCCTACATTCAGTTAGGTGACCCCATATGGATCACCCACAGTTTAAGAAGTTTTGAGCTAAATGACCTTAGGCAAATGATTTTATCTCTCAGGGTCTCAGTCTCATCAATAAAATGAAAGAAACTGACTAGATAATCTCTATAGATACTTTCAGCTCTATTTCCTATCATTATATGATGCCTGTTAATACCATCTTAACCTTCTCAGCTTTTATTCAATCTTGCTCCAAGAATCCCACTAGATCCAAAATACGGACTCCAACTCTTTGCTTTAAAAGAAAAAAATAGCTGTGGTTCATCAGTTAGCATTCTTTCCTCCATCTCCCTCCCATGTTTATTTTGCACATTTTTTTTAAACCAAGGATAAAGCAATAACAAGAGGGCCATGTTTATTATTGTTATTATAATTACCAAACTCAATTCCCCAGTTCACACCCTGGGGAGAGAGTATCCTCTGAAACTAAGAAGATAATAATTTCTATTAATTTAAGACTTTACAGTTTACAAAGACCTTTCATATCCAGGAACTCATTTGATCTTTACAACAACCCATGGGAAGCAGGCAGGAGGTATTATTTCTCATATTTTACAGATAAGGAAAGCATAGTTCCATAGATTGATTTGCCTAAAGTATTTTCACCTGATAAGTGAAGAATCAAGAACTAGAATTGAGATTCTCTGATTTCTAATTGGGAATTAGACAACACTTGGAATGTGTGACAATGAAAAAAGAAATTTATTAAGTATCTCCTGTGCAGCATACATTTTGCCAGGCACCAAAGCCATAAAAACAAAAATTAAAATAATCTGATTTTAAGAAGCTTAAACTCTCCCGACAGAAAATGTACACTGGTGTGTTGAAGCCACTAGTTTGTATTGCCTCAGAAGAGACAATTGTAAGGTTGTCAATGTGAGTGTTTTCTCTGATATTACCAAGCCCTACAAATCAGTTTAATTTATTCTTTTGTTGATTGTCTTGACATAAAAAAAAATGAAGAAAATGTTACTAATGCAGATTAAGGTTAAACGTATATCATACTTTTTTTTTGGGGGGGGGAGCCAGTTGTTAAGCATTTACCAGTACTATCCACAAAGTAAATAGTACTACTCATAACTGGAGGGTGAAAGAAAAGCCTCATATGAAAGGTGATATTTGAATGTGAGCCTTGGAGAACACAAAAGTTTCCAAGAGGCAGAAGTGAGAAGGGAAGGAGGTGTTCCAGATACGGGAGATAACTTCTGCAAGGGTTCAGAACTAGGAGAGGGAATGCTGTACAAAAGGAACCACAAATAAACCAGTTTGACTGGAACATACAGTTCATTAGAGGAGTGATACAAAATAATTTGGTAAAGACAAGTCACAGGGATTTTAAATGACAACTAGGAGTTTGTATTTTATTCTAGAAACATCAAACCATAGAATCTTATTAAGCAAGTCAGAGCTTCTTGAACTGTGCTTTGGGAAGATAATTTGGGCAGCTATATGGAAGAAGGATTGGAGAGAGGAGATACTGGAAACATGGCACTCAACGTGGAGGCTAATGTGGCATTCCAAGAAAGAGATGATGAAGAAGAATCGAGGAGACTTGACAATCAAGTTAAAATAATGTGTGAGAGACAATGAATTGTAGAGGATGATTCCAAGGTTGAGAGATTAGGCAGATAGAAAGATATCAGTTCCTTCAATGGAAATAAGAAACTTGGAAAGAGAGATGGATAGGAAGGGTCAGGGAAGAAAGTTCTATTTTTAGACACATTGAGTTTGAGGTACCCATGGGACACAAAATGGAAATGTGTAGCAGGCAATTGGGGATAGGGAAATGGAGTTTACAAGATAGATGTGTAGATTTGAAGATCATCTTCTTTGAGGAAAAAAATGAATATATGGAAACAGATAAGACCACCGAGAGATAGAGTTAAGAAAAGGTCCAGAGCAGAAACATAGGATATACCCATGCAAAAAGGGGAAAGACTGATCATGATCCTGCAAAGAATAGATAATAAGAAGGAATAGTTAAAGAAGTAAGGAGAGAAGCCCTGTCATGAAAACCAGGGAGAAGGGGAGAGACCATCCAAAAGACCAATAGAATTCAATGTTGCCACTTTCTATTTGTAACCAGAGACAAATCACTACCTCCCTCAACTAGAAAATGAAGGAGTTAGAATAGAGGACCTCAAAGAGCCCTTCCAGGTGTCGACAGATAGATAGATAGATATAAATATATAAAAATCTATGAGTTTAGATTAGGAATCATTCCACTACAGCATACTTCCCTCTCTCAACATGATCCCCTTTGATCCCCTTCATTTCCCTTTTTTCTACCTAACCCATGTTTAAATCCCAAATATATCTCTTTAACTTAAATTTATAACATCCAAGCAGAGAGGAAAATTAATTGCCACCTTCAAAAACTGCATCAAAAGTTCCCAATCCCCTAGGCCTGTGTCATCATCTATATACAGAAGGTATTACCTGGAGTACAAGGTTAACAGAAGTCTTCTATTGCTATTTTGCCTCAAGACTATGCAGAAATCATTTCTCTGCTCCTTTTATTCCCCTACTCACATAAACTTTCATTGATCTAGCCAGGAAAAGGTTTAGTCATTTCTATCCCTCGCTAAGCAAAGAACTAAATACCATTCAAAATTCATTGAAACATTCAAGTGGATTTGGAGCCAGTATTATTCCTCAGTTACCCTACTGCACTAGGTACTATAAACACTGGGGGGGTTGGAGGGAGTGTAGAAAAAAAGAAAATGCCAGATGCCTGAAGCAGTTGAAACAACTGGATTGAAGCAGGATTTGCTCTTTATTTTGATGTGGGATCTCAGTAATGTCAACCTCCCTAAAGTCATGTGGAAGGGGGTTCCATGCTGAAGCCAGCTGCTTTCATGGCACTGGCCATATCCCATGCGACAACATCTGTTTGTTTTCTCACTCCTTATTGTGGTCTATAAATGCTTCTGGCCTGGAGACCAGGAATGTCAGGAGACAGCTGTGCATTCCTGCGTCTGTTACTGACCTGGACATGCTCAGTGCCTCCTGTTGGTAGAGGTCAATGGGATTTGAGGAAGGTGGTCACTTACATCCTATTCTTTTTATGAATGGATATGTTTATTATTAGACCAATTGGAGTGTTGACAAGCATGGCACAGAACAGAAATGCGGCCCCTTTCCAGTATCAAACATTTAGCATTTTGATTGGCTGAGGAATTAGCCTGGCAGCAGTGACTTGGTTAAAATTCCCTGAGGTTTATTTATGTGGTCATTTGGAGTCTTTCTTCTTATTTTAAATATATCAGCATTTTTCCACAGCCCTGAGCTTTTCTCACCACAGTAGGCAGGAAGTTAATATGTCTCACAGAAGCTTGTTAAGTTTGGTTCCAAGGGAGAAAGACAGAGACAGAGGAGAGAAGAAAAGAGAGAAGAGAGACAAAGAGGAAGAAGGGAAAAAGAAGAGGAGTGGAGATAAGAGGAGAAAAGAGGAGGGGAAAGGGAGAGAGAGGATAAGAGAAAAGAGGGAAATTCAGTGCTGGATACTAGGGATATAAAGATGAAATAAAGCATAATTCCTCTCTTTGTGTTTATTATTCTAATAGGAATTATGAGAAAGATTTAAACATACATACATATATATATGAAATAAGGCAAAATGTGGTTAAGTACAAATAGAGAGATTCAAAGAGAATGCTGTGAGATATATAGGGAAAAGGAGAGACAGGCAGAGAGAGAGAGAGAGAGAATGCTGAGCCTAGAGTCAAGAAGACCTGAATTCTAATCCAGTTTCAAATAATTGCTGTGTGACCCTGGACAAGTCATTTCACCCTGTTTGCCTCAATTTCCTCTGTAAAATGGGGATAATAATACACCTACCTCCCAGGGTTGTTATAAGGATCAAGTACAGTGCTTGTCACATAGTAAGCACCACATGACTTATATGTGTGTGTATGGGTGTTAGCATATTATTATTATTAATATAGCCCAAGACAATAGCAATATTTTTGGCTCTGTCATTACACTACTTACTCACAATGTCCATTAAAACTTATGCATTTTTTATAAGCTGCTATCTAACCACATCTCCTCCATCTTTTACTTATAAAATTGATTTCTGCTCCTGTCCCTGAATATGAGCATCCCCCAGATTTTAACTCTTAGTTTTCTGCCAATATATGATCTACTTTCTTCACATCCCGAGCTTCACCTATTATCTCCAGGTGGATCATTATAAAATCTCTCTCTCTTTCCCTGATCTCTTTTTTTTTTATTTTTTTTATTTGCATATGTGTGGGTAATTCTTCAACAATAACCCTTACATAGCTTTCCGTTACAAATTTTTTTTAAGGATTCATCATCTTTTTTTTTTTTTTGAGGCAATTGAGGTTAAGTGACTTGCCCAGGGTCACACAGCCAGGGAATGTTAAGTGTCTGAGATCATATTTGAACTCAGGTCCTCCTGACTTCAAGGCTGGTGCTCTATCTACTGAGCCACCTAGCTGCTCCCTGATCTCTTTCCAAAACTTTTCCTGATGGACATTTTATACTTAAATATATCATCATCACAACCAATGCAACATTTAAAAATGAACTCATCTTTCCCACTAAATCAGTTCCCCTTTCCTCACTGTCTTATATCTGCTCCTGCTAAATTCTTCTTCTAGTTACTCAGGCATAAAATTGTGGCTCCATGACTTGCCTACTATATAGAATCAGTAAGTCATCAAGTCCTAAAGAATCTCTCTGTGCAGTTCTGATTACGTCACTACCCTGATCAATAAACTCCAGTGCCAAACTCTTCTGTTTAGTGTAGAGAGCCACTTATGACCTGGTTCCAACATAGTTTTCTAATATTAGATGTTATTATCCCTTTATGCATCCTTCAGCCTAATCCAAATGGCTTTTTTATTGGTTCTCCTACATAACACTCATCATAGTAGTATAAAGTAGTAGCTCTCCCCCATAACTAGAAGGAATTCTCTCCTCATCTCTTCATCTGGGAATCCCTAATTTCCTTCAAAGATCTGCTAAATCATTCATTACCTACAAAAGGCCTTTCATGATATCCTCATCTGTTATTGCATTCCTCCTCTCAGAAAAAATACTTTGTTTTTATTTTATAAATCCTTTGGTGTTTTCATATTTTTACATATTTACAAACATACATGATGTAAATGTATCAACAGAATGTAAACCCCACAAGGGTGGGGATATGTCAGTCAATCAGTTAATAAGCATTTATTATGCATTTACTATGTTTCAGGCACTATGCTAAACGCTAGGGATAGAAAAAAAGGTAGATATATTGTATCTGGCCTCCAGGAGTTAACATTCTAATGAGGAAGACACATTGCCAAAAAAAAATTGTGCATAAAAATATGTAAAATTTCAGTGGAATATAATCTCAGAGGAAAGAGGGTAACGAAAGTTCTCTGACAGAAGGTGAGATTTTGTTATTGTTCAGTCATATCTGACTCTTTGTGACCCAATTTAGGGTTTTCTTGGCAAAGATATTAAAGTGGGTTGCCATTTCCTTTAGATGAGGAAAATGAGATAGACAGGGTTAAGTGCCCAGGGTCCCACAACTACTAAGTGTCTGAGATCAAATTTGAACTCAGGTCTTTCTGACGTTAAACCTAGTGCTCTATTCACTGCAACACATAGCTTTTAGGTAAGAAAAAGTCAGGGAAACCAGGAGAGGGAGGTAAGGAAGGAGTGTCTTCTAGGCTTGGGGGACCGTCTGTGAAAAGAGACAGAGTTAGAAGTGTTGGATATAAGAAACATCAAGTAATTTAGTGTTGCTGGGTTCAGAATAAAAATTTAAAAGTGTCTTTTTATCTTTTGTTTCACCAATACCTGGCATATAGTAGGCATTTAATAAATTCTTGCTTGCTGATTTTTCCTAGCTCTAAAGAAATCAGATGTTTCTCCTTTTTGCTTGAACTTACAGTCCTTTTAAAAAAAATTCACATGTAAATAAATTCTCTACTGGAGTTATTACTCTTTAAATGAATTATATGAATTTAAATTAATTATATGACTATACTAAGGTCCTGGATAAACTTGGAAGTATCAATAAGATAATAGAGAATGGACTTGTAATTTCATAGTTATAGGGAACTCTCTCTACCATGCAGAATGGCATATTTTCTGCTATTTATCATCTTAGAAAGTTGCCCAAAGAGGATGAGTTCTTCCTGGTAGTGAGGGCAGCTCTCTAACCACTTGCATGAGTGCATTAAATTAATCTGAAATAAGAAATATATCCATGGTGAACTTTACTTATGTTGATAAGACAAGTTGGATAAGAACTTCCATGATTTCCTATTTTTTGAGGCATAAGAGAAAAAAAAAAGTAAGGAATATATCCTCACCTGGTATAAAAATGGAACCTGGTTTGAATAGGGCTCATTTTATCCTAAAGAAAGGGACTTACTAGAGAGAAGTAACTGAAAATGAAAGGGCCTAACCTAACATTCCTAGATAGTACAGTGAATAGAGTGTTGGGCTTAGATTCAAGAAGATTCATCTTTCTGATTTCAAATCAGACACTTACTAGCTATGTGACCATGAGTAACTCAATTAACCCTGTTTGTCTCAGTTTCCTCATTTGATGAATTAGCTGAGAATGAAATGGAAAACCATTCCAATACCTTAGCCAAGAAAACCCCCAAATGAAATTATAAAGAGTGAACTCTTCACTGAACAGCTGGACAACAACAACAACAATAAATGGTTGAGATAGAAAGAAAACAGAACTTGGTCTATTAATGAATGATTTTGGTTGTTTTCTCCTTAGACACTCCTCAGCTGCAGCATGTCTTAGGAATTCTAGAATCATGAATTTATTTTTAATATGTATACATGTAAAATATATTTATAACATATTTATACAATTATCTTGCTGAATAAGAAAAATCAGTTCAAAAAGGAAAGTAAAATAAAATGCAAGCAAACAACAACAAAAGAGTGAAAATGCTATGTTGTTATCCGCTTTCAGTTCCCACAATCCTCTCTCTGAGGGTAGATGGCTCTCTTCATCATGAGATCATTGGAACTATCCTCAATCATCTTATTGTTAGAGTCATGTCCATCAGAATTGCTCATCATATAACTTGTTGTTGCCTTGTATAATGTTCTTCTGGTTCTGCTGATTTCACTTAGCATCAGTTCATGTAAGTCTCTCCAGGCCTCTCTAAAATCATCCTGCTGGTAGTTTCTTACAGAACAATAATATTCCATGACATTCATATACCATAATTTATTCAGCCACTCTCCAATTGATGGGCATCCTTTCAGTTTCCAGTTTCTTGCCACTACAAAAAGGGCTGCCACAAACATTTTTGCACATGTGGGTCCCTTTCCCTCCTTTAAAATCTCTTTGGGATATAGGCCCAGTAGAAACACTGCTGGGTCAAAGGATATGCACAGTTTGATAACTTTTTGAGTATAGTTCCAAATTGCTCTCTAGAATAGTTGGATCCATTCACAATTCCACCAACAATGTATTAGTGTCCCAGTTTTCCCACATCCCCTCCAACATAGAATCATGGATTGAGAGTCCAAAAAGATCTTTGAGATCATTTATTCCTATTCTACCTTCTATATTTTACAAATATGGAAACTAAGTGATATGCTCAGGGTGCCACAGCTAATAAGTGGCAGAGCCAAAATTTCAACCTAAATTCTGACTCTAAATTTGGTTCTATATCTCATAGTATTGTTGGCATATACCTTGTTCTATACCTTGTTCACAGCTTTGCTCCAATAAAGAATGTATTTCATGCCATTAAACATTTTCTATTATATAACTTTTATCAGTGACTCTTTTCTTTACTGGAATGCCCTATATTTAGACTGTCAATAAATATTTATTAAGTACCCACTATGTTCAAGAGTCCAAGTATACAAAGATAAAAATGAAACATCGCCTGCCCTCAGAGAGCTTATTGTCTATCAGAGTGACATGTTCATAAATAATCATATGCAAAATAGAGAGTGCCCCCAAAGTCAGTGTCAGTTAAGCTATGCACTAAGACTTTGGGGACATGTTGTATATACAGGTAAATACAAGTTAAATAAGGTATAAGAACATTGGGAGCCAGGGAATCAGAAAATGATACTTGAACTGCTTTGAAGGAAGTAAGGGATTCTGAAGGTAGATATGATCAAAGAGTACGTTCTAAGAATGAGAGGTAATCAATGCAAAAGTAGAGAATTAGGAGATAGTCCCATGCAAAGGATTTTGTATGTAAGTAGTATTGTAAATTTCAATGAAATCGCTAGTTTTATTCTTAGGACAACATGATGGAATGGGGTAAAATCACAGAAGCATTTTAAGCAAAATAAATGTATTACATTTACTATTATTCCCTTAAATATCACCATTAATGTTTAAATTAAACCTACTCCAGACACGTAGGATTAAAGTACATTGCTCCCATTGGACACCTGAAGACATTAACACTACCCTTATTAGAGCTGTCCAAAAATATAATTGGCTGCCTTAGAAGCTAGTAAGTTCCTTTCATTACAAATCTTCCAGCAAAGGCAGATGAGATGACCACTTGTCCCATGTGTTATAGAAAGCATCCCTTTTTCAGGGACAGATGCCTCAGTAGCCTCTGAGGTCCCTTTCCAGTTTTGAACTTCTGTGACTAGGACAGATTCACTTTATTACTGGCTTCCTTATTTAGGTCAAGTTCAGGCTGGTGATGGCTCATTCCTGCCAATCCTATTGGTTTTCTCCCTTCTGGTAGACATTTCAGCCTTGTTCACTAAAAAAAGTTGCATAACAAGACTCAAATGAATGATTTCCAAGCCTTCTGAAAAAGACTATTTGACTGCTTAGCAAATGTCCCAGGATGGATTTGGCTTTAGACTTGCTCCTCTGCTGAAACTAGGCCAAAGAAACAATTGTGAAGCCAGATATTTTGGTTGAGCAGTCCATAAATCAGTGCTGGAAAGAAGGGTTGCCGAGGCTTTCTGTTACCAAGTCCTTTTGGGTCTGTGATTTCCATCCCAAGCAGAGTCCCTGGTTTCCAGACCTCAGCTCCATGGCTTCAACAGGTCTGACTAGGCCAAATCCTTGGTTCCCATTACTTTTGGACTGTGGTTTCTATGTCAGTTACAAGAAAACCAGGCAAAATTACAATTTTATGCAGTCTTACGCAATGCCTTCTCGTGGAAGGCCACAGAAACTGTTGGATTCCATTGACTACCGAGCCATGGAGATAATGGGCCAGTGCCGAGCCTATTACAACTTGAATGGTTTTGTTTTTTTTTTTAAGTAAAAATGAGTGGAACAGGGTTTGATTTCTCCTACTATAAATATAAATAAATGTGTAGTGATTGAGGAAAGGAAATCATTGTCACTGCCATGATTTAGGTGACAGATTGTCTTCCTACATAAGGAGGTAAAACACAGCTATCAGTCAGGAATCAAGGGAATCAATTCCCAACTGAACTGAGAGCTAATTGTGTGGCCAATGTTAATTCACTTAAGCTCTTTCTACCTCACGTTCCCCATCTGTAAAAACAAATGAGGAAAATTATACTTAATAGTTTTAAGAACTCAGATGAAAGTAACTCTAATGGCATAGTAGGAAACTCTTGTCTCATTGAAATCTAAGCTCAATTAGGTAAAATCTAAGTACTACATTAAACCAGTGATTCCCTCTTTCGAAATTGTGATTTTATCACCTCCATTTCTTATCTCCCACCCTTACCAAAGGGCTTTTGTTACTCAGTCATTTCAGTTGTGTCCAGCTCTTCATGACCCTATTTGAGGTTTTGCTGGCAAAAATATTGGAGTGTTTTGCCATTTCTTCTCTAGCTCATTTTACAGATGAGGAAACTAAAACAAGCAGGTTAAGTGACTTACACAGAGTCACACAGTTATTGTGTCTAAAGTTAGATTTGAGCTCAATTCTTCCTCACTCCAGTCTCATGTACTACTCACCACACCATCTACCTGCCCCACTAAAGATCTTACAGATAATTAAAACAAAATCAGAATTAACAAAAAGTGTAATAACCCTAAGTTATCCTGAGAGAAGGGATCATGTCACACCAGACAACATAAGACACATAAATTGCAAAGTACTTGGTGCCAAAGGACTGAGTGTTTAAATCTTAAAATCACCATTTATTAGCTCTATAACTTTGTACAAACTGCACATAAACTCTCTGAATCTCAATCTCATCATCTGGAAAATGAAAGAATTGAAATAGATGATCTCTAAGATCTCAACCAGCTCTAAATCTATGATCTATGATTGGCTACCTTAGGGTATGTTGCAAAGAACTAGCTTTGTCAACCTAAAGTGTTGTAGACTCAATCCAACAAGAAATATTTAATTAGCTCCTACTTATGTAACAAGCCCTGTACTTACTATTAGAGATACAAAGGCAATAGTAAAATAATCCTACCCTGAAGGAGCTTAATTTCTTTAAACAAAACACCAACAAACTAGATCCAAGGTACTTTGGTGCAGAAGATGCTATAATACAACTAAAAGGCTTAAAATTCAAATCATCCAAGGTAAAAGTAAAAATTAGGAAAATGTTTAAATATTTTTATAGGAAGGAGGGTTACCACATTTTAAGGATCAGCTGATCTTTATCACATATGAACAGCTTTAATTCTCTGATTTGTAAATGTAATTCAACTAACACCTACCATGAAGGCACTAGTCTTTGAACTGACTTTTTTTATTCTGGCAGAAATTCCATCAAACCAAAGCAGCCAAGCTCCCAGATTCTGGGCTGGAAATAAACTAGGCGTGAACAAGTTAGAATTGAATGAAATTAAATATCCAATTTGTTAAATATATTTATTACTTTTGTTGATTTATTTTTCTTTTTCCTCTTTTTCAATTAAATTTTTTTTCTTTCTTATATGAGATGACTCTGAGAGGGGGAAATGCAAGAAATATGGAGGAAAATGTAGGTAATGTAAAAACAGAAGATGTCAATAAAAATTTTATTTAAGAAAGAAAGCCCTCCCTTTTCCCTCCCCTTGACTGCAAACTCTTAATAAAGAAAAACCTGGTTCTAATCTGGAACTCAAAGAAGAACAGAGTTGAAAGTTGGAATAGGGGAAACTTCTGTGCCCCAAATTAAAGGAAAGACTGTCTAGAGAGGGGGACAGGACCTGGAGCAAGTCCTATCACCCCTAAAATTTGGATCAGTTTATGTCTAGGGGCCACCAATCTCAAGGTAACAGAATAGCCTGCTTATAGAGATACCCATAGCAACCAGCTCTACATTAAAAGCTAAGCATATTATTATGTTTATGTGAAATTATAAAGCAATTCACATTTTAAAAAAACCTACCAATATTCATTAATTCAATAATTCCATCACTAAGTGAACCATTTAGGGGTATGAAGGAATCATCAATCTTTCAAAATCTTATCTCCTCTCTCCTTTCTCCTTTCTTCCCCTTTCTCCTTCCTTGTTTCTTTCTTTTATTTTGCTCTTATCTCTGAACCAGATTTATGTTTTCTCCATTTATCTCTATTGTAATTGTTAGTTGCTATATGTTAAATAATAGCAAAGCTTCCATTCCTGTTGCTGGCTACAAAAGGACCAAATTGGTACAAAGACAACTACACCCAATTTGGAGTCAGAGAAACTGGATTATATCTGCATAACCTCTGGATCATAATTTTCTTATTTGTAAAATAAGGGGATTGAACTAGATAGTTTCTAAGATCGTTATTTATAAATCGAAGTCTCTATTTAGCTTTGGAATTAACATTTGTGCCACTCAGAAGAATTTGTTTTCTCTTAGAATGGTTATCCTTTATCTAATAAAAGATTGGAGGACCTTAGTTTGTCCTGAGCTATACTGAGATGTTAGAGGGTTTCATTCCAAACTCCCAAGGTAAATGGTGGTCCCCTCAAACTCAGAAAAGATATCAATTGGTATCAGATAAGATCTCCTCCTCATCAAACATATAAGACTTTTTTTTTTGGTAGTCCAAGATTGGAGCTTCTTTCTCATTTGGTTTGGATATGTGATTTCCCAAGAGAAACCCATCCAACAAGATAAATCAAGCCAGTTCCTCTCTATAGATTATACCCTTAATGGAGTCTTAAACCACAGTTTAAGAAGATGGGCCCTAGACTGTTATTGCTATTGGGCCAGAAGAGCCAAGATGAACGTGGAAGAAATATAAGAATCTGGGAGATGCCTTTGTTGATAGCTCCTTCAAGAAAGAAGGAAGAGACTGGGAATAAGTGTTATGGAGAGTAACCAGAAAGAGGTTAAGTAACTCATTAAACATCTATCAGAGGTAGTACTTGAAGCATCATCATCCTGTCTCTGAGATTATGGACTGCCATATTGGCCCTCAGAACAATGACCTAGAGGCCAGGTTGGAAATAGGAAATTACGCTGACTTCTGTGTTATTTCCTCCTCTCCCCAATCTAATCATCTCCAAATTTCAGCTCCCAGATTCCTGGTTGTACTTCATTGTCTCTGAGATCTTGATACCTCCACAAAGAAAAGGAACAATATTCCCTCCTGGATAGTGAAGCCCAGGAAGAAAAGCTACCTCTGTGAGTTACAAATATGGGGCGATGGGGAGGGAGAGAGAAGCTGGGGGGGGGGGGGAAAGGAGGAAAGGAAAGGAGCCAATTAGAAATGACTAATGTAATGTAGGCAGCAACCTAGGAAACCTATATAAAAGACCAGTGGGACTCAGATCATGCTACATAATGGATTTCTCTGTCCTACTGGCCAGCCCTGCACCTTAGCACTGCTGATCTTTCTGGGCTGCCTGCCATCAAGTTCTGGGACTCGTTCCACAGGAGCTGCCAAGCCCATAGCTGGGCTCCCATTGTATCTAGGCTCCCCTGCTACAGATGGCCCAGCAAGGAAGGTTCAGAATCACA
Source organism: Myrmecobius fasciatus (assembly GCA_023553655.1). Lineage (NCBI taxonomy): Eukaryota > Metazoa > Chordata > Mammalia > Dasyuromorphia > Myrmecobiidae > Myrmecobius > Myrmecobius fasciatus. The sequence continues at coordinate 80,667 of JAJPUD010001524.1, read as the reverse complement.
GTATCTGTCCTCATCTACTCCCTTCTTCTGGAAATCCCTTACCCTATGACCAATGCTAGTCTCACTCTATCAGCTCCCAGAGCCCCAGAATCACAGAAATAAAAGGGAGAAGTTACCTCAGAGTTCACTGAGCATCCTGACAGCAGGAATTTTTTCACTCTTCATATTTGTACACACACACACACACACACACACACACACACACATATGCACGCACCTAATAAATACTGATTGATTAACTAACTTCTTTCAAGTATTCATCTCAAATGCCACCTTCTAAAGAAGATCTATCCCAATCCAGCCTAGCTACCTCTTGATGGTTACTTTTCATCTACTCTGTGTATATATACCTTTTATATCCCTGTTTGTTTACGTATTTTCTTCCTATTTAAATGTCAGCTAATTGAGAGACAGTGCTTTAGGTGTTCTTTACACCCATAGCACTTAGCAAAGCTCCTGATACATAGTAGGTGTATAAGAAATACTTGAGGGGGTGGCCAGATAGACAGAGCATTGCATCTAAAGTGAGGAGGACCTGAGTTCAAATTCAGCTTCAGACACCTAATACTTTTAGTCATGTGACTCTGAGCAAGTCACTTAACCCCAATTGCCTTAAAAAAAGGAATAAACAAAAACTTAAGAAGTATTTGTGGACTGATTGGTCTAGTCTAAATTATATTTAAAAGAGTAATCTCCTGTATAACATGCCAGACAAGTGGTTATCTAGTCTCTACTTGGTACCTCTATTAGTTGGGAATTCATTACCTCCTGAAGTAGTCCATAACATTTTGGAAGACATAGAGGAGAATATGAAATAAAGTATTATCAGATGAAAAAGTAGGGTTAGCTTCTCATGGCTATGACTAACAACAATAACAACAAGTGTTGTTCAATCGTGTCTGACTCTTTGTGACCCCATTTGGAATTTTCTTGGCAAAGATATTGGAATGGTTTGCCATCTCCTTCTCTAGCTCATTTGACAGATGAGGAACTGAGGCAAACACAGCTAATGTCTGAGGTCATACTCAAACTCAAATCTTCCTGAGTTCAGACCCAGTGTTCAATCTATTCCACTACCATGCTACCCACAAATAACAATAGAAGTTCTTTAAAAATTTATGAAGTACTTTATATGCTTTCTCATCTGATCTTCATAAAACCTCATGAAAAGTTGATATAATTATCCCCATTTTGTACAAAACTGAGGCCAATAAAGGTTGAGTGACTTGGTTGGGACCACACACCTCATAAAAATATGAGACAGCTGTAAATCAAGCGTTCTTGGGTCTAGATCCAATATTTTATCCACTGAGTCATTCTAGCTGCCTAGCAGACATACCTTTTACTTTCCCCTTATTTATTCTCCATGGTAATCCCAATAACACTTATTCCCAACCTCTTCCTTCTTTCTTGAAGGAGCTAACAACAAGGATACCCCCAGATTCCTAGATCCCCTCCACATTCATCCTGGGTCTTCTGGCCCAATAGCAATAGTAGTGTAGGACCCTTCTTAAACTGTAGTTTAACATCCCATACAGGGTCTTTTAACTGAATGTGGAGGTCACAAAATTTCATTTGTAAGTCTATTTGACATATAAACTTGGAATCACATAAAAATTTCTTGGGCAAAAAGGGGTCGCAAATGGAAGTTAAAGAAGTCTAGAAGAACAGTGGCTTTAGGTTATAAATCTTTATCTTTGCCTGCTTATCCCCTTGGACTGGCTTAGAAAAGTCTCAGGCAGCACATACATATCTATACTCTACCTCCCCATCCATTGTGAATTCTTTTTAAATTTTTTTTTTACTTTTTTGTTTGTAAGGAAATTGGGGTTAAGTGACTTGCCCAGAGTCACACAGCTAGTGTTAAATGTTTGAGGCCAAATTTGAACTCAGGTTCAGTGCTGTATCCACTACATCACCTACTTGCCTAAATGGAAAGACCATTATTTAGTCACTGCTCTGCTAGAGGGTGATATATGAGTTTATTGCATTACTCAGACTGCTTTTTTTGTTCCCAATCTTTACCCCTAAAAAAACTAACCTTCAAAAAAGGTTAATATGTTTTTCTTTTTATATATAGTTTTTCTTTACATTTATATTTTTCTTTATATTTATTTTTTATTTTTATATATATTTTAGGATTTCATTAGCAAAAATGAATGAAAAAAAACAAGGGAGAAAGTTAGAAGTTTTGGCTAGCACAATCCACTGAAAATTATGCAGACAATGCTAAATGCTTATGACCACAAGAGTATGAAATGGCTTTTTTTTTTTGATAAGACAATAGAGATGTCCATTAACACACTGGCTTCCTCCATAGCTCAATCATGAGATATCTGGAATACGTGTGGCTTCTCTTGGTGGTCCTGGACCACTACCCCAGATCCATGCCTTCAACAAAGAAGCAATCAACTGTCCTCAGAGTGAATGAAAGAACTGGGGCAAACTTGGGCACCAGCTTCTTCCCATATGTTCTCAAGATGGAGTGTATATATGTGCACGCACATGCACACACACATACCCTGACACACGCATTGTACTTCTTCCATGCCTTCTTCTGGCATCTTTCTCCCAAAACTCTCTGCAAGCAATCGCTAACACATCCACACATAGGAATCCTAGGAGTCTGTTCCAAAACATTTATTGCTAGGGTACAATACAAGACAGCCTATAATTCTGTTCCTATCTCTTAATCATTTAATAATCCTCAGTATGTCTTACCTAGCATACTAGTCAGTCTACCTGCTTTCTATCTCTCTCCAATCCATCTACCAAACTGATATTTCTAAGGTATGGGTCTGATCATATCACTCCCCTTCTCAAGAAGCTTCAATGGCTCCCAGTGACCTCTAAAATTAAATACAAACACTTGTTTGGGATTTAAAACATTTCAATTCACTTTAAGTGAATTTATAAAATGTCAATCAGTGTATCAGACATTTTGCTAGCCACTGGTGATAGGAACACATAATGAAAACAGTCCTTGCTAATGTTTGACTAGAAGATCTTCATAATCTTACTGTAGCCTAACTTGACAAATTTATTTCATATTATTCCCTTTTGTGCACTTTATATTCCAATCCAGCAAAATCTACTTGCTGTTCCCAGAACACAGCATTCTTCTCTGGGACTTTGCACAGATCTAAGATAATTCCAAAAGACTCATGATGAAAAATGCTATCCACCCCCAGAGAAAAAAAACTAATGAAGTTTGAATACAGATAAATCATACTTTTTTTGGTTTATTTTTTTCATGTATTTTTTGCCTGTGTTTTCTTTCACAACATGACAAATATGGAAATATGTTTTATATGATTATACAAATATAACCTATGTCAATTGCTTGCCATCTCAGGGAGGGCAAAGAGAAAGGAGGGAAAGGATTTGGAATTCAACTTTTTTTAAATGAATGTTAAAAATTGTTTTTACATGTAATTGAAAAAATATATTATTCAAAATTTTAAAAGCAGATAAAAATATAAAAGGAGGGAAATTAGCAAGGTATTGAATATAATAAGCGAAAAGCAGTAAGGGCATTGAATGCTCTCACTGAATTTCACTCAAATAGAGTTAATCTTTGATGATCTTTCAAAGGAAACAAATGATAAGGGAAAAGCAATGCAAAAACTTGTCAAGGATTCTGGGAAAAAATTCTGTCTATATGGTCTTACAAGACCAACTAACCCTATTGTCCAAGCTTTTCTCCAGATTTCTCTTTTTTTTTTTCTTTTGTTTTTGGTATTAGTTATAATTTGTCTTAGATTTGGGTTCTTTTTTGGTTGGTTAGTTGTTTTTTGTTTTACTTTGTTGTTTGCTTTTGTTTCAGTTACTCAGGCAGGCAACAAGCATTTATTTAGCACCTACTCTGTGAAAGATGCTGTGATAAGTGACCTACTAAAGCAGCAGTTCTTTGGCATGGCAAAAATAATAATAATAATAAAAACAACCAATCCCTACTGTCAAGAAGCTTATAGTTTAATTGACCAAGAAAGGTCAATATTTTTTTAGAGCTAAGGCCACAACTGGAATGAATTAAGTCAATATTTTCTAAAGTTCATACTTACATAGTACTTTATAATTCAAAAAGGACTTTCCTCACAACAATTTCACATGTTAACCCCATTTTACAGATGAGATAACTGAGATTCATAAAGCTTTAAGTAACTTGACCAGGACTAAAGGATCACAGGATTTAGAACTGTAAGAAACCTGAGAGAAAATCTAATTCAACGTTCTCATTTTACAGATTAAGAAAGTGAGACTTAAAGAGGTTAAGTGATATTAACATCATCATTATTAGTACTATGGAGGAACAAGAGCATGTGAAAAAATGCTACCTAAATTGTCTATTAACATTCTTAAATTGATGTTGAACTCTTTCTAAAAAGTAGCTGTCACAATTTGTACCCACTTATTCTGATTCCTAAACTTAGTGTCCTTTCCAACTCATCTTAGGAAGACAGAGTTTAAACAGAAATCACTCAAAACCTCAAAAACATTTGGATGCAATGCCCTAAATGGATTGGAAAAGGTGATCTGACTTCTAAGTGGGGCTGTCAAGAATCAGTTGAAACTGAGGTTGATATTGACCTGACATGCCAATTATTGATTTTATCTTTAAAGCTTCAGTCTCCCCTCTCCTCTGTGTTCCTTCTTATAAAGGATACAAATGAAACTAGCTATCTGCTTAAATGAAAAGTTGGCATTTTAAGAGATCCCAGTGACTTTCCTAGAAATATCTAAATTTATTACCGATTCCCATTTAGGGTAGTTAAATGTACTATGGAATCTCTGGTAGTGGTATAACAAAAATTTATCTTATTTATCAATTTAAAATGAGGGGAGTTGTACATTGATACTTAAAAGTATTGACGCTTATGTTTGTAAACATATAGGAAGGAAGGAAGGAAGGAAGGAAGGAAGGAAGGAAGGAAGGAAGGA
>JAJPUD010001524.1:49699-75716 GCA_023553655.1 Myrmecobius fasciatus | reverse complement strand
GAAGGAAGGAAGGAAGGAAGGAAGGAAGGAAGGAAGGAAGGAAGGAGAGAAAGAGACAAAAATAAGATAAAGATAAAGAAAGTCAACTGCACTTCTAGTAGTGGTCATCAGATTTCCAGAGTGTCTCCAAATTATATAGTTAGCAGCCTTCTTCTTTCTAATCTTGTTATAAAGCAAAAGCCTACAGCCAATAAACTGAGAATCTCTCCCTAACAAGGCACACACACACACACACACACACACACACACACACACACACACATACACACACACACTACTATGTAGCAGAACTCAAAGAAAACTATAGATATATTTTCAAAAGATTTTAATCAAGGTTGATTGTAGTCAGAGGGATAATAAAATTGTGGACATAACTGGGTGGTCTCAGGACAGATAGAATTTGTAGGAAAGTGTTTTTATGAAATGATCTTCATAAATAGGGAGCAGTTAAGGTTCAGAGTGTCCACATGAGATATGACTTAAATGCAGAAAAAGGTGATTTTTATCTCTGAAGCTACTTTAGTGTGACTCATATTCATTTTGAGTCCTATTTTACTAATCATATGCACTTTCATTTTTGTTGAATATTGGACTTGCAATGGGCTGGGTCAAATATAGGAATTACTTGGCAAAGGTAAACAAAAGTCTATCTTTGGTCTTCTAAAGCCATGGTTCTCAAAGTGTAATCAAGGGCAGAAGGAGGGGGAGCAAAGGGAAAAAATATTTATTAAGCACCTATTGTGTTCCAGGGACTGTGTTAAGCTCTTTGCAAATATGGCCTCAATTGATTCAAAAAATCCTTTCTAGGGGATCTGTGGAGTCAAAACTTTTCATAATACTAAAATATTTTCATTTCTAATAGAACAAGTTGCTGATGGTAAATACTTGTAGATATATCCCACATAAACAAAAGCTCCTGGAGAGGGAGAAGAGGTGACACAATAATTTTGAAGAATGTAAAGAGGTTCTAAGACCAAGAAGTTTAAGAACCATTATCTTAGAGGATTAAATGGGAGCAAAACACCAGATTTGACTGCCTACTTTTACACACACACACACACACACACACACACACACACACGCATGCATGTGTATGTATGTATATATGCATACACACAGACCCCAAGATAAGAACCTGTGGCTTACAAGCTTTGTAACATATTATCCCTTTGATTTTTCCATCTAGCTCTCTGAGAAATTTATGGTCACCAGTTTCACAATGGGAAAAACAATGACTCTAGTATCAAATGACCTGATACATAATAACCTAAGTTACTTAATGTCCCTGGGTCTCAGTTTCCTCACTTGTCAAATTGAAGTTAACCTAAATGTCCTCAGAGATCCCTTCTAACTAGATCTGGGATCCTATACGAAATGTTCTTTGTTCTTCCAAATAGTTCTATGATCTCACTGGTATAGGTATTCCCTCCACCATAGATGGAATCCCATTCTCACTTCACCTTTCATGATCTTGTCCATACCTTTCCATAAATTCTATCCAATTAACTATAAATTTTTGTTGGGATTTTAAAATATTTCATGGATTCTCAGTGCCTGGCACATAGTATGCACTTAATAAATATTCATGGATTGAAAACACAACATTTCAAGCTATTTATCCATTATTCTTTTATTCTTGCTACTTAAATGGCCTACTTCCTGGTCCTGCCATACACATACTTGATGATCTCATTTATGCCTCTTCTCTTGAACAAATAATCATCAATATTATTCTAAAGTCTATAAAGATCATCTCATTTTGATTGTTATAACAACCCTGTGAGGTAAACAATGTTATTATCCCCATTATACAGATGAGGAAACTGAAGGTTAAATAACTTGCCCAGAATCATACAAATAATAAGCATCTGAGGTCAAATCTGAACTCAGAACTTCCTGAAACCCAGATTCAGAATTTTATCCACCGTGAACAAGCTGCCTCAGATCAAAGATGGAAGATACTTTAGCAGTTATATTCCAATCTCATCATTTTACAGATAAAGAAACTGAGGCCCAGGGAAGTTAAGTGAATCATTTGCCCAAATCATCAGAAGCATCAGAAGCAACATTCAAACCTAGGTCCTCTGGCTCACATCCTACAATCTTTATGTAGTACCAAGCTGCTTTCCAAATTTTCTTCAGACAATATTTACTGTTAAAAAAATCTAGTTAAGTGTAGAGTTTCATCCCCCAGAATGTTGGGAGCTTTTTGTTTCTTTTTCTTTCTTTCTTTCTTCCTTCCTTCCTTCCTTTTTTTCTTCCTTTCTTCCTACCTTTCTTTTTCTTCCTTCCTTCCTTTCTTCCTTCCTTCCTTCCTACCTTTCTTTCTTTCTTTCTTTCTTTTTATTCCTTTCTTTTTTTTTAGGCCACACCAGCCAAATTAACTAGCTTTTCTTAAAATGCATCTTGGAGCTATAGCACAGCTAGCTATACTAGTCTATTAAGTCGAATTAGTTTCTTCCTATTTGTGCAGTTCTAGAGGCGATGAGAAATTATTTTGATGGACAAAATGGACACTGAAGTGTTTGATGTAGCATACAGGCATTGGGAACTTATATAGGAAGGCAGCCCAAGGAAGCGAATGAAACAAGAGAAAGGAAAATAATAGTAGGTGACATTTAATTATCCCTTCAAAGAATTTATCCATCCCTTCAAGCTTCAAACATTCAAAGAGTTTCTCATACATATCCTTCATTGAATTATACAAAAAGTTTGGAAGATGGATGAAGCTATTCTCATCCCTGTGTCACAGATGAAGACACTGAGCTTCAAGGAGGTTGTGTCTTGCTGATGATCACATAGCTAAAAGATCTGAAGTCAGGGCTTTCTGACTTTGAATCCAGAACTCTATCAATACACTGTCCTGTCTCTTCATTCTGCCTCACATGTTTACCTTGTACCAGCCCTGAAGATACCTTCTAACAGGCTCAATTTTTGGTCCATCTTCCAATTTCCCTTCTCTGAGCTTTTGTTCAATCTGTTCCAAACTGACATACAACTATTCCCTTTCCAATAGCTTCTGGTCCATTCAAGCTATACCATTCAGAGTTCCCCAAACATACCTGCTTTGACTTCATGCTTGGAATATCAAGACTTTTATCTTTGCCTATAAAAACCCTATTTTAAAGGCAACAATCTGTCTCTTGCTGGCCAACCAAGCCTGAGGTATGCTATCCATCCTTTGCATTTTTGTAGCATTTATATCTTCTGTATAATTTCATTTAGTAATGAATTCTACAGCCTCGTGCTATTTTTCCAATTATTGTCTAAAATATATTCACTTTTTACATGCTTGTATCTTACCTTCCTAAGTTAACAATAAGCTCCTTGAAAGTAGCAACCAATCTTACCACTGTGGCCTGTTCTCTACAATTCCCCTGAATGCTAGACCACATTTGAAATATTTTGTGAATCAGCATGTATTGAGAGCCATAGTCACAAGCTCTCAATTTGTTTGTTTTTGCCAGACAGCTATAGATCAAATTATTTTGAAGTATAAGACATTTAATCTAATAGTGCAACATATTAAGAAAAAGGATACCACTCTTGATATGGTATCTTAACTAGAATTTTCTACTAGAATTGACTACTGCTTTCATGGCTATTGGAACACCCTCTGCTATCATGAAATTGCTAATAAGCCTTTCTCTGACAAGAGGAATTACAGGTCTTTCAGTATAGCCAGGGGCTATGAATCTCCACAGTTATATTCTTCCACAATTTACCACACCACTAGTGAGGGTGGACATATATGTAGAAAACAGGTATGACAAAAACATGAGACCATATATGTAGAGAACAGGTATAACTAGATAATTTATATGAAGCACATACTACACAGTCAGGCCATAAATATTCACTAAGCACCTATTATATGAAGCACTGTGCTAGATACTAGGGATAAAGAGAAAAGTAAAAGTCTTCTCTCAAAGAATTCACACTTTAATAGGAAAGACCATGTGAACAACCATGTACAAATAATCTATAGACAGGATAACTAAAATGCAATCAAGAAAGGTAAGGTACTAAAATTAAGAGGGATAATTGGGAAAGGCTTCCTGTACAAGGTGAGATTATAAATGGGACTTGAAGGAACCCAGAGAAGTCGAAGGGCATAAATGGTGATGAGTGAAGTAAACAGAACAGAACCAAGAGAACATTGTTTACAATATATTTTAAGAACAACTTTGAGTGATTAATTTTGAGTATTATAAATTCACAGATTAAAAATAAAGGACATATGAAAAAAGACATCTGCATTTAGAGAAAGAAATGATAAACAGTTTTGATATATAATTCAATGTATGTCAATATATATAATTCAGGATGTCTGCAGGACATCCACTTTGAGATGTCTTAAAGGCAGTTAGAGATGTGAGTCTGGAGAACAAGAGAGACATTAAAGTTGGATAAGCAGATTTGAGAATCACCATCATAAAAATGATAATTGAATTTAGGGGAGTGGTCCAAGACTGAAGGTTGGCAGGGCAAAACCTTTGATTGGACAAGGAGGCAAGGACAAGAAGAAGACAAGTGCAAAATTGAACTGGTTCATCAAGGGGTGAAGATGGGAAAAGGAGGAGAATATAGTCAGAGAAGGTCATGATCTGGGAAAAAACTGAAGAATTAACAGCTTAAAGGTTATAGCATGGACAAAGAACAGGTCTTGTAGGTTGCTAAGAAGAGGGAGAAGTGGGATAACAATAGCTTGTGATCAGATAAAGGAATTTCAGAATTCATGAAAACAGAAGTGAAGCATTTGTGGGTGGTGGCAAGCTCAAAGGTATGACCATTTCCATGAATAACTAGATGAGATGGAAGATTACAACCTGTGAAATGAGTAAATTGAGGAACTGTCAGGTTAGGGTGTTTGAGGGAATATTAATTTATCACGTACACAGGTCAGTTAGTAGCCAGGGTACATTCATAATCAGAGTAACTCATACCTTTGACATTGCATATCTACTGTTGATATCTACTGATGTCATCATGTTACCTTCTGACCTGCAAACTCTTCTTGGCATATCTCTATTCTTTATTAGAATTTTCTGCTAGAATTGACCACTGTTTTCATGGTTATTGGAATACTCTCTGATATGATGAGATTGCTAGTAAATCTTTCCCTGACAAGGGGAGCAACAGATCTTTCAGTATTGCCAGGAGCTATGAACTTTCACACTCAGCCAAGCAATAAGCAAAAATTATTATAAGCCTTCAGGTTAAAATTAAAAATATTCTTTTCATTGCCTTTCTTCCTATGTCTATTCAAAGTTTCTGTCTCCAGCCAACCATCTGGTTTGGGGTTAAAAAATTATTTTTAACTCATGTTAAAGTCTTGATTGTCAGCCTGTGTTCCCAAATCCCATTTCAGGTACTCCACCCACCTAAACCCCACAGGAACAGTGTAGAGACCTGGCCAACAGGATTTTTTTTTAGCTCCCATGCTTATCCTTGATTGGCATACAAATAAATGGAGAAATGAGAACAAAAGGATCTCAGAATCAGAGATTGAAAGCTGAAAAGGACCTCAGAGATCATTTAGTCTAAACTCCTGATTTTATAGATAAAGGAAACTGTAGCCAAGTGAGGTTAAATGGTTTTTGTCCAAGATTCCACAATTAATATGCAGCAGAGCTGGGATTTGAACTCAGCTCCTATGACATGAAATCCAACTGGGCTACTTGCCAATCCTTCACTATTGTTCTACATTCCTGCCTTTAACATGTGGAGCTGCCAGCAAGAAAACAGGGGGCTGGTTAGCATTCTGGCTCATACAGAAGCAATAGTCTCTCTACACTACTTTGAATCCCTCAAAGGGCCTAGCACAGTATCTTACACATTTCTATTTGACTTGATCTTGGCTGGTCCTCTGACACCAGCTGCTATATTTGTTCTGGAATGAGGAACCCACACAAAATGTACCCCAAACAAGTTTCTTTTTAATCAAAGGATCAGGCAACTGGCACCAGGAATAATTTTTTTTAATTTTATGGGCAGGGCCAACCTGAAAATAACTTTATTTCTACCAATTTACTTTAAGAAGGATTCTTTACATTGGTTTTAATGGCAAAAGTCCTTTTTCAGCTGCTGCTTGGTTCTATCTGAGTACTGAGATAATGAAGATAGGACATCCTTTTGTAATCATGTTTCCTTGTGAACCCAGAGAAGGCATGAACCTTTCCACAGCTACAATTAAGCTGAGAGACAGGAGGCCACATGCCCTGTCTGAATGAATTACCCCTATTCATTTCAGACCCAGAACCATTAAGGGCTTCAGTTAAGCACAGCTAATTTGAAATATACAAGGAAGTACCCATTTGAAAAATGGTGAGAAAGATTTTTGCTTCCTTGCCAGATTTGAAACCAGACCTGAGTGGTTCTTAAAACCTCAATTTCACAAGCAAAGGGGTTTGCTTCCACTTACCTTTTAGAGTTGGAAGGAGCTCAACAAACAAGGTCCAGGAGCTGTATGTTGGCTGTTTTGTTTTTTTTTTTTTCATGGGATTTTCTTTTGTTTCACTCAAATTACCCTCACTAAGGAATAGAGTCTGCTTTTCAACAGCTTTCCTTTAAAAACAGATTATAATGGATTTCATGCCTAAGCAAAGTGCTGCACTGAAGATCCTAGGGACCAATATAGCTTTCTACCCCAAAAAAGAACATGGCTAAGCCCACAGCAATGCTGATACAGCTGAGTGAAGATGAGGTGTAACTAGTGCCTACCATTGTAAAAGAATGCTTTCTCAGGTGGGACACATTAGGTTTACTGATGACTTGGACTATTTCCTTGACAGCAGTTCTTCACCTTTAATTTTTTGCATAATGAATGTGGTATGTTTTTTGGACCTCTTTTCAGAGTAATGTTTATAAATACATAAATTAAAATGTATTGAATTACAAAGGAAAGTAATTTATACTAAAATACGGTTATAAATAAATTAACAGATTCTGGGTTAAGAATCCCTGCATAAGGTTACCTAACTGATTCCTCAAAAGCTCCTATCTACCTTTACACTAACTTGTCTTCCGTGTTTAGTCATTTCAAGACTCTTTGTGACCCCATTTGGAGTTTTTCTTGGCAAAAATATTAGAGTGGTTTGCCATTTTCTTCCCCATTCATTTTACAGATGAGAAAATTGAGGTAAATAGGATTAAGTGACTTACACAGGGTGGCATAGTATCTAAGGCTGGATTTGAACTCAGATCTTCTTGTCTCTAGATCTGGAACTCTAACCACTGTACCATGAACTTACCAGTCTCAAGCCTTCTTCTATCTAACCTTCTGGGTTGACATTTTTAAACATTTTGATTGTTCCCGGATAAAAGATCGGATTGTACCCTTACTCCTCATCCCCATGAATCTGTTTATGTCCTTAAAGATTATTAATTGCCCATTAATCACCAATATGCAGTGGTCCCCTTCTCTACAGGGAAAACTGACTGCAATATTAGTGGAATAACAGCTCTTCCCACAACAATACATCAATTCATTTTCACATCTGAAATCACCAACAGGGATTCCAACAACCACATTTGTCTCCAAAATCCAATCACTGGTCCCTTCTAAATCCTTTCAATTCTCTTCTAGAACACTAAGCTGACTCTATAATCTAAGTGTTAAGTTCAAAACACTCAAATTCAAAAACAACTTCAAAGGAACAAGATGAAGGAAGCATGGCTCAATTGTAGTTCATCTGAAAAAGATCTGGAAGATTTAGTGGGATGTAAGCTCAGTGAGTTAACTGTGAATATGGTAGTCAAAAAAACTAATGAAATCTTAGGATAAATTGGGAGAGACTGCATTAAAGTAGGAAATAGTCCCACTATACTTTGTCCTGAACACTGGAATATTGTGCTCATTTTCAAAGGGATATAGCTAAATTACTAAGCAACTAGAACAGGGTAATCAGAATGAAAGGGATAGGGACTGTACCTATGATTATATTCACATAGAGAATTTCTTGGTGAGGAAACTCCCTCTACCAATGCAGGTCAATAGCATGGTCTTAAGGGTTGCCTAAAGGACTCAGAGGCTTCCTCAGAGTCACACAGTATATATCAGAAATGAGAATAAAACCTAGACTTTCCTGGATCTCAAGCCTACTTTGTTTACTTCACCTGTGTTGTTGTTCATTTATTTGAGTAATTAATTCTGATTTCATCTAGTATAGCATAAAAACCCTCATTTTACAGATGAAAAAAATGAAGTTCAAAATGCCTAAATAACTGACTCAAGATCACAGACAGTAAATGCCAGGATCCTTTCCATTTGCAGTGCTTACTTATTAAATCAACAATTGCTTCAGAATATTGAAAAAGAACACTTTTAAAAAGAGGAATAACTTCTACAAATGACCAGTTTTTCCAACTCACTGCAGTGGGCTAAAACCTAAAGCATAGATGGAGTGTTAGCCTATATGATATGTTTTGAAAGTTACCAGGAAATACCAGTTAACTCCAAATATCTCTGCTATTGGCTTGTTATGGTTCTCAAATTCCACTGCTAAGTCTCTTTTGGTCTATTCAGTAAAAATATCACCTCCTATGAGATACAAATATCTCTGGGAGACAATGTCTATGACACATTCCTCTTTTTTTGTACACTGGTGTCATATCTTTCCAAAAATCTGCTAGATTGAAACATAGCCCCTTCTGAATCCTCAGAACAAAGCCTTGGACTATTAGAGGGAACTACAAACTAGCTGAACTGGCCATGTTAGAAGCTAGAAAGGAGCTCAGAGCTAGAAATGGGCTTGGTGTTCATACCACATGACCCAGATGCAGTATTTCCAAGGAGACATTGGACATGAGGTCATAGAATTTAAAGCTGGACAGGATTTTAGAGATCATGTAGTCCAAGGGTCCTTTACTGTTTTTTGTGCCAGGACCCTTTTAGTAGTCAGTCTTGTAAAGTCCAAAATCCCTTTCTCTGACCAATGTTTTTAAATGCTTTTGATAAAGTGCATTGGTTTACAAAGCGAATCAATTATATTAAAATAGTTTTCAAAAATAAGTTTAAAAAAATAAGTTTACCAACCCCAGGTTAAGAATTCCTGATCCAATTTGACCCCTTATTTTTTTCCAAATAAAAGATCTATGTTCTGGACCATATAGCTAGTATCTAGACCACAACTAGGACTTACGTCTTTTGATTGGTTGTTGATATTTAGTTGTTTTCAGTCGGGTCCAAATCTTTGTGACCCCTTTGGGGGTTTTCTTGAAGAGATTTTGGAATGGTTTGCCCTTTCCTTCTTCAGCTCATTTTACATATGAGGAAAGTGAGGCAAACAAGGTTAAGTGACTTGTCCAGGATCACACAGTTAGTAAGTGTCTGAGGCAAGACTTGAACTCTTCCTAACTCCAGGCCCAATATGCTACCGACTAAATCATCTAGCTTTCCTCCTTCTGATTTTGAGGCTATGCTCTTTCTCTGATTTCACAATTGTATTTGAGACCAACCCTCACTACAAGCTCCTAAATGCCCAGTAATATGATCTGCTGATGATCAAAAGGTAGAGATATATAGTCAAGACAGCCGTAGGTAAAATTTGAAAATTATGCTTGAGATTTGACTTGTCACAAAATAAATAATTTTGAGCCACAGACAGAAGAAATTTTCTTGGAACCTCATTTGTGAATTTATTTTTAAATCATATTTTAAAAATGTCTCCTCTTCATCTTCCCCTTAGTAATTTATTTCCTAACCTATCTCTAGTTGAAGTTTTGTCAAAAGGTTAGTGGTTCATTCCAGCCCTGGTGTTTGCATCTGTTAAGAAAGCACTAGAAATACAGCATCTGGGTAGCCCTAAGCTACTTTCTACCTTCCATCTTGCCAGTTCAACTATTCATGAGCAAGCTAGTTTGTGGCTCCCTTTAACAGGACAAGGCCTTGTTTTGAGAATTCAGAATAGCTGTGCAATCCAAACAGGAGAGCCCTGGTGAGTAACTCTGAGTAACATTGATGTTCCTGCAGTTTATAGGTTGGGTGGAGGGATCCAAGCCCAGTTTCAAAATGGGGTGTGTATTTTCTTTAATTATTCTTGCCCTTGCCCAGCTTAAATCAGGCCTGTGGAAAGTGGTTCCCAGTTTTCATAATCTCTCACTAAGGACACACACAGTTCCTTTAGCTGCCCAGTGCTCCCTTTTCACAATGTGAGAGAGGTTAAGAGGACAAATGCTTGAGTTTGTGTTGATAAGGAGACTTTGTGTGTGTGAGAATTTCTGAGCAGAAAAGCACTGTGGGGCCACTATGTGATAAAGTTGTACCAGAGTTAAATGACCTATTTCAGGCTCTCCATGGCAGAGAGCTTAAAGGTGAGACTTCCTGAGGAGATAACCAGAAAGAGCATTTTGTATGTGTGTTGTTTGTCTCTGAGTTTCCATGTTTGCTCTAGGCTCCTAGGTCAGAATGTCTGTGCCCAAGAAATTAAAAATAACTACTCCCAACTATCTTGGAAGCTATCTCCTATTGATTCCTATCTCCCCTCTGCAAGAAGATGCTTTTAAAGCTAAATAAGAATGGGAAGAAATATCTCAATAATGTAATAATTGTTTTGTTCATTTATGGAACATGAATAAATCTTTCCAAAGTCCTGAGAAACAATCTGTGCTCTAGACAAAGAAATACATTAACAATGAAGCAACATGATACAGAGAAAAGAGCCAGCATTGAACCTGAAATCATAGGACTTGAGTTTGAATTCTGGCTCTGTTACCACAGAAATCAACTGACTGACTTCTCTGGTTCTCTCATTCTGGGTTTATTTACTTCATCTGACAGATAAGGATGTTAGAATCGATGACCTCTAAGTCCTTTCTAATTCTTAATTTCTGATCCTGTGAATGAAATAATAATTTGCTACCTTAAATGGTTAAATTACCTTCCAGCTGAGTTCAGTATTTTTTTTCTCTTCCTTCACCCAAGAATCAGGCCCACCATATTTACTTTGGTTTCTATGCCAAAGGACTGCCCTTTTCACAGTCTTGCAGAGTGTTGTAATCAATACAGCCATGGATGTTGCCATAAACTGGTGGCTTGTACTACTTACTGTGTACTCTCAAAAGCCAAGCCCAGGAAACAATGGGTCAATTCAGTGGGTGGAAAAAAAAAAAGGGTTGTTCAGCCATCATGTAGGCTAGGCAACCACTGGGCTACTGGATTTTTCACTCTTCAACTAGTAATTTTAGTATAATATAGACTCTGCCTAACTTTGCCCTTTGGGATGAAAATACAAATAATCTATTCAAAGAGCCATCCAATGTTTTGCTCATAATAAATCACTCACATTTCTATAAGGTTTTAAGGTTTACTAAGCACTTTGTTCACAGGAAGGCTATGAAATAATGAGTACCAGTATTATTGTCCCCATTTTACAGATGAGGTAATTGAAGTTCAGAAAGTTTAAGTGACATGGCCAAAGGTCACAAATTTGATAGCGTCAGAGCCAGGATTAAAACCCAGTCTTCTGACATCAGAATCGTTGACCTTTCAAATATTCCATGAGGTTTTTCTGTATCTGCCTTAACCTCACCCCTTTTTATCAAAACCCTCCTAAATCTCCTTATTAGTCTGGGCAGAGCTCCCCAATCTAGATTTAGTATTCTGTCCTTTGAAGATCTTAGAGTAAAAATGTGATAAAATGGAAAGAAACCTTCAGGCTTGAGATCTTGATCAAATGCTTAGTAGCTATGTGACACTGATCAAGACACTTTATCTAATCCATAAATCTGTAAATTGACAATGAAGGCAATACTTTCACCAAGTACTTCCCAAGGCTACTCTAAGGAAAGAACTTTGAAAATCTTGAAACACTACAGAAATATACGTTATTAGATCTTAAAGCATTACCTGGCCAGTCTACAAGTTATTTACTCTGGCTGCATACTTTTCTCCAAGTTATTCTCAATAGAAAAAACTTCATGGTTGGCAGCTCTCCTCCTCTTTTCACTGTAGGCTGGGAAAATCCAAAATGGAAATAATAATTCTTGCTTTATTACAAGGAAGTTGATTTGACTTTAAAGCTCCATGTAAGTTTTTATTAATACTATCTCATCTAGTTTTTGTTTAGTCATTTCAGTCATGTCTGATTCTTAGTGACCCCATTTTGGGTTTCTTGGTAAAGCTAGTAGAATGGCTTGCCACATCCTTCTCCAGCTCATTTTATAGAAAGAGGAAACTGAGCAACCAGGATTAAGTGACTTGCCCAGAGTCGCCTAGCTAGCAAGTGTCTAAAGTCAGATTTGAACTCAGGTCTTCCTTATTCCCAGCTCAGCATTCCATCTAATGAACCACCTAGCTGTCCTAATTTAATTACTTGTAACCATTAATTCATTTTTCAGTAGTGTTTGACTATCCTGCTCCATTTAAGATTTTGTTGGCAGAGATACTGGAATAATTTGCCATTTCCTTCTCCAGCTCTTTTTACAGATGAGGAAACTGAGGCAAGCAGGATTAAGTGACTTGCCCAGGGTCACTTAGCTAGTAAGTATCAGATTTGAACTCTGGAAAAGGAATCCTCCTCACCAGTCCCAGCACTCTCTTCATTGACCCACTTAGCTGCACCTATACCTCACCACAATTTATAATGTCGTTCCTATAGGGAAAAAAGTGTATTCTGGGATGTCTAGTTGCCAGAAGGAGGCCATTGGGCAGGAGCATCCTCTAGAACATTAGAAATTGTCAATTCATCTGTTAAATGACAAGACTGGGTTGGATGATCCCTAAGATCTCTTCTAACATTGATTTATTAGTGAAGAATATTTATGTAAACCAGTCGGGTTTTTTAAGAGGCCAGTGTTGGCACTGATGTGGACATGAATAAAAGCTCTATAGTATGCAGTAGGCATGCACTCTCTTTGTGTAAGGCCTGTTTTCTTTCTATTGTGGTTTGAGGTTTTATTTCAGATCTTAAGGGGATTCCTGTCCTGCTTTCAGTTCTGTAAGCTATGTTTATTATTTTAAAGTCCAGGAGAAAATGCTTTCTATATGTAATTCATATCAAGGTCTACCAACTAATACTTTAATTCAATTTGCTTTATAAATAGGGGGTCTTGTACAAAGGCAAAAGTGATTGTATCTAAGGATATCTGGTAGCCCCAAGCATCTCCTTCACAGTATGTCATTTATTTGTGATGAACTAAAATATGAAGTATTCTTAATTGTCATCTGCTATTGCAGTTCCAGTTGAGCAGATGTTGTCCAGATAAATACCATAATGTTTTTTAAAACCATAAATACCTTCAGCAGTTTCACTGCATTTGATTATCTTAACAAAGATCATTCTCTAAGGTATCATTCCATCTTAATTTTCAACGTCTTTTTTGCCTACTCAAGTTTTCCTTCTGTCAAGCAGTTAAGGAGAAAAGACAGATGAGTTTCAATTTGGGATTTGGTTTCAAATTAGTTTCACTATCCAGTTCTCAGGATCTTCTGCTGGGCAGACGTCCGCTTCTGAGAGTAATCCAAGAGACAACTACAACAAAATACAGAATGATTTCTATTATATAATTGAATGGAAAAAAACACATACCACCAAAAAGCAGTGAAATAATTGCTATTAATATCTAGGGTTTTTAAAATGTTATATAAAAAAGTAAATTGAGTTATTTGTAATAACTACCACATTTTTACAACATGTTTATGCAAAGATCTTCCCAATAATTTTCTGCTATATTATTTATCTCTCTCTATCTTGTTTATCCCTTTAATTAACAATAAATCAACAAGCATTTATTAATTGTCTACTATGTATTGGGTGCTTGGGATACAAATACATTTTTGCACATGTGGGTCCTTTTCCCTTTTTTTATAATCATCTCTTTGAGATACAGGCCCAGTAGAGACATTGCTGGATCAAAGGGTATGCACAATTTGATAGGCCTTTGAGCATAGTTTCAAATTGCACAACTCCACCAAAATTTATTAATATCCCAGTTTTCCCACATCCCCTCCAACATTTTGGATATATCTATTTTTGTATTCTCAGCTCCTATCTTTGTAAGAATGTAAGCTCCTTGAGGGCAGGGTCTTTGTTTACCCATTGCTTAGAACAGTGTCTGTCATGTAGTAGGCCCTTATAAAGCGCTTCTTAATTAATTTATTGATAGCAACTATCATATATTGAATTGAATATGTGATTTTCACATAGAGAAAACTGGGAGGTCCTGTTTAAGAAGTCTATCAAGTCAGAGTTAATTCTCACTCCCAACTTACCTCCCTTAAACTTCCTTCCCTTCCTCCAAACACCATTCCCTTCCCTTGGAGCAGGATGGCAAGAAAAAAGAGGGTGAAATGGAAGTGTGATTACTTTTTTTTTAATCTTTTCATCCACCCTTTCTTTCCAAATAAATACACACAGTGCCTGACATGTAGTAGGCATATGGAAGTGATACTATATGACAGGTACAATGGGATCAAGTTCAACTCATCTTAGCCTAAATTTGGTGGCAAGGATGAGAGTCAAGGTAGCTGATGCTGCCATTTGTTGGGCAAGCCATTCCCAGCCCCACTATCCTAGTTCTGGCCTTCTTTATGGTTGGCTTGGAATAGTTAAATATTTTCCTAAATGGTCGGCATACCTTCAATCCTGAGCTTCTCCAGCCTTAATGCATACTACCTACTGCTAACAAAATAACCTTTCATATTCATAATTCAAAATTATATTACTCTTCTCAAAAAACCTTCAAAAAATTTTTTTATTTCCTATTGAATTAAATATTGACTTAAAACCTTCCCAAATCTGATTCTTCTTTATCTTTCTATCTGTTTACCCACTACTTCCTTTCATCCAACCCCACTCAAATAGAACTCCTTAATGTTTTCTAATCTTGTCCAAACTTTTCCAGTTCTCATGTAGCACAGTTCATCTTGGTCCACCTTGCCCAAAGGCTAGGTAAGTTAGATTTCATTCCTCTTACCCATCCCCAAATACCTTTAAGGAGACTAGAAAAGGTGGCAGTGTTAAATTCTGCCAGTGGTTCCAACCCCCACTATTGGCACTCTTTCAAATTAGGGGCAACAGGGTATGGATTATCAGCATCCCAGTTTCATTAGTTACTTGTCAGATTAGCTTGTACACAGAAATCTTTATTTCAAAAGATTTAATCACAAACATACAAATTTATTCCCCAATACATAAGAAGCATAATCCTTCTCTACCCCTGCACCACCTTCAGTCTCATGAAAGCAGAAAGGAATTAAGATAATTGTTTAGCTTGATTCTAATAGAGCCCAGCTTCTTAAAGAGTGGTTTGCAACCCCATATGGAATCTCATAACTCAATATGAGGATTGTGGAATTTGTTATCAGTAAATTTTTTATTTGTATACCTATTTTATATACCTACATATCCAGGATTGCATAAAAATTTCTCAGGTAAAAAGGGGTCACAAATGGAAAAAGTTTAAGAAACCCTACTATAGCAGTACCAGTTTCAACTTCCTAACCCCCAATGGATTCAAGATCCAGAATTTTTGGAGCTTCCAAATAGGATTGGCTTGCTACACCACCCCATCTGCAATCCCAAGTCACAGTGTCTTGGTTTTAAACTCCTGACTGATCCTGTACTTCTGGCATCTCAAATTTAGGAGAACAAACAATACAGAACAGAAACAACTACCCATCAGGTTCATTTGTAAAAGACCAGGTAAAAGAGAGAGAGCAGAGAAAGAAAAGTCCTTCCTCTCTCAGCAGTTCATCATCTAGTTACAGCACATCTGGTTTGTAGATAAAAGTGTAGCAGAAAAGGGAAATGGAAGAGAGCAGCCTAAAAAGGAAACTGACTCAGTACCACTAGTTCTAAAGATACAGGCAGCCAATCAAAGGAAGCTACCCTCATCTAAATGGTACCCAGCAGCTCCAAGTTGGGAACACTGGGCATGCTTTAAAGGTCCCTCCAGGACATCTCCATAGAAGGAGAACTGAGCCTATCTGAAGAAGCCTGGATAATACTTTTCTGAGATGAAATGAACTTCCACCATTCTTCCATAATATAGTGCCTTGCACATAGTAGGTCCATAATAAATACTTTTCCCCTTCCCCTTCCCTTTCCTGCCTTATCTCCTTCCTCCATCTTCTTCATAATATCAGTTAGAATAGATCTAATTTACATGCTTAATTTATCTCTTTTATTAGATTGCTTAGCTTCTTAAAGATTGGCACTACGTTATCTTTTCTCATAGTAGGTACCTGACAAATGAAATTTTTCCTTTTTTAAAAAAATTGAATTGAATGAATTTTCTTAAGACTACCTTGGGAACCATTATTATTAAAATTATCACAAATATGAATGATATTCCCAATAGGGATTCAGCAAAAATAATAATAATAGATAAATAAATAAAATTAGTAGTTATTTTTATGAGGATGCCACAGCTTGATTTATTAGACATTAGACTTATATTAAACAATGAAGTTGGCATTAAGAATAGGCACTGGATTTATGTTTTCACTGAAACAGGAAACAGAAGTAACCCCTGCAAGAGCAAATTAACACATCATCTTCAATTTATAATCTTACAGAGTTGCCTTAGATCACTGAGAGCTTAAATGTCTTATCCAAGATCACATAACCAGTATTTAAGAAGAACTGGAACTTAGGTCCTCCTGACTCCAGGGTTCCTGTTCCATCTACTATACTATCTACCTGCCCCATGGAAGATTCTTAATGCATACAGTTTCTCTAACATTTTAATGAGATAGGAAGATTTAGAAACTATTGATTAAGAACAAAAGTTAGTGCCTAGCAAAGCTCCTTCTGTTTCTATTTCTACTACTCATTTTACTTTGATTCGATCAAAGGCACACCTTTTTATCCCCAAAAGGTTAATACTTCTTATACCATTAAAACTTATCTATATGATCAGTTATGTCTTGTTCTTCACACTGATAAGAAAGCCTATAATGGCATCTCAACATCAGATAGATATAACCATATATTATAACCATATAACCAGTCAGAGATATAAGTGGGAAATTTTTTACTTGGAGCAAAAAGAATTTAATTGGGTGGTTGGGAAGATGAAGGGGTGGAAGGAAGATGAAAGTACAGAGTACTCAGTGACAGAAGTCTTGAGGAAGCAGCCTGTAGGCAGTTGTGTGTAACACAGGAGCATGGGCCATTAAGATAAGACAAAGAAATGAGAGTCACCACAGAAAGGAAATCCCCCTCCAAGTTATCAGCACCATGGGCTAAAGGTCTATTCATCCTGTATTAGTTACAGTTCTACAAGGTTTCCAGCCCTCCCTGCTATCTGAAGTATTTTCTTTCAAAAACGGAGATAATAAAATAATTCAATGACTTAATTTTAGTCCCAAGGAATTAAGAAAACAATAATCCTTTTGCTTAAAAAAAAAAAAAAATGGGTAGGGTGGATACTGTTCTATTGTGAATATGCAAGAGATTCAGCTAAATCCTTCTGTTTATCTATATTCATACTCAAATTAGAGGGCAAGATTTCTGCTGGTAATAAGTTGAGGCTCTCTTTAAAATTATACATACCCAAAGGATACATTTCATTAGAAATGATTCAAAATAAAATCAACCTGATCATTAGGTGGACTCCAAATCTTAATTTTAAAGCACATACAGTTCAGACTGGCAACTGGCCAAACAATGCTTCAGAAAAACAGCATGAATGCTCTTATGTGCAGCCTGCCTATGGATAAAATTAGAAAAGTTGTTTTATAATCCCAGAGAAATATAATGTATCAAGGAAACTAAAGCTTAAGTAGTAGGAAATGAAATTAGAGTTAATATTTTTCTTTTAAAAAGAAAGTGGGGTGTTCTGTTTTGTTTTTGTTCAAACCTGTGACTTCATCTGTTTAGAAAGCACCCCATGAAGAAACTGCTTCAATCATATAGATCAGTGACTCTTCTGAAACTGATAGTCTTAGAGAGTTGACTAAGTCATTGAGAAATGAAATGAATCACTCATTGTCCTATATCCAGTATGTTTTCCAGGAAAAACTTGAACCCAGGCCTTCTTGATATCTAAAGCTTTATTCATGCAGAAGATCTTTATTAAGCACCTTTCATAGAACAGACACTGTATAGGAACAATTAATTTTAATCAGAGCTTGTTCGAGCATGCCCAAATTGCTTAACATGGTGGCACCCTGAGGGATCTTTGGAACATATCCAGATTGCCTAACCTGGAGGCCTTAGCATGGCCTACCACATTACTGAAGGAGGCTGCATCTTTAAAACTTGTGAAACTGAGCTGGTCACTCTCTTGTTAGATCTATTTCTAGCTCACACACTTTCCTGCGGCATCCAAAGGATGAAGTTTCCAGTTCCCCCACAGCCCAGGTACCATGATTAAACTAAGGAGAGGGGAAGAACTTCTCTTCCTTTCTTCCTTTTTTCCCACTTGCAACTTGGGATGCTTTTACTTCTGTTCAATTTCATTTGCAATTCTCTGTTTCAGGTACTAGCTAAAATCCCCAGGATCTCAACCCATGATAATCTTGGATCCAGGATTTCCAGTAAGGATATGGAGCAGCCAGCCAGGGAAGAAAATTGAGAAGATAGAGAGCCTAGGGCTTGATCCCAAGGGAGGTCTGAACCTAGAACAGGGACCATGCTCTATAAGAACCATATTAAAATGTCCAAAATTAAAATCATTATGACTTTCCCCAAAACTCTCACTTCTTCCTAACTTGCCTATTACTGTCAAGGATAACATTGTCCTCTCAGTTATTTAGGCTCATCATCTATGTGTCATTCAAGATTCATCACTCTTTCTCATCCCTTTCTCCCCATCTCATCAATTTTACTTTTATAACATTTCTCCTCTATGTCCTCTTCTCTCTTTTAACTCCACCAGGCTTCCTGATGTGGGTGCTGTTCACCTCATATCTGGACTCAGCAATACTTCTGATCCCTATCTCTAATTCCCTCCCCCCTTCCAGTCCATCCTCCACTTAAATTTAAGTGAATAAATCATGCTAAAGCACAGATCTGAGGTGGCTCAGCCATTGCAGTGGCTCAAGTATCAAATATAGAATCTTCTTTTTAGCTTTTAGAGCCCTTGATAACTTAGCCCCTTTCTACCTTTCCAGTTACTTCTTAAACCTTATTCTTTTCTTTATACTATGTGACCCAGAGATACTGGTCTTATTATTCCTCACACATGACACTCCATCTCCCTCACTTTGTGAGTTTTCACTGACTATCCTGCAGGCCTGTAAATATCTCTCTCCTCATCTCTACTTATTTGGCTTCCCTAAGATTCCAAATAAAAATTTAACTTTCTATAATAAGCCTTTCCTTATCCCCCTTAATGTTAATGCTTTCTTTCTAAAATTATTCCAAATTTATACTTTATTATTAATTTATATGGGGGCATGGTTTTTTACAAGTTGTCTCTCCCCATTAAACTGTAAATTTCTTGAGGGGACTACTTTTTTGATTTTCTTTGTATCCCCAGTGCTTAGTACAGTATCTGGCACATTATAAACATTTAATAAATGTTTTGGGTATGGATTGACAACCACATGTGATCAAAGTCTTTTTCAGGTTAAATATCCCAAGACCCCTTAACTGAACTGGTTTCAGAGAACTCTGCTCATCATAGACACACACACACACACACACACACACACACACACACACACACAGAGATAAAACAAATATTCAAAACAAAATCAATATGAATAATCTAAACATCCAAGCAAATATTACTTAACTGTATGGGATATGTCTTATGGGTTATAGATATATCTGAAAGTAAAATCAGCTAATCAATGATCCTGAATTAGGAGAACTAATCTTGGATTCCAGTAGATCTGAATTTGGCAGAGTCTACATTCATTTGCCTTACATTTTCATCAAATCTCTTAAGTACTCATAGATTTTTTGCTCTCAACAGCAGTAAGTCACTTAAAAGTAGAATGTAGGGGATGTTCAGGGAGGACTAAGACCTCTGGTGTAAGGACTTACCAAATCCTTTTCAGGGCTATTTTTCTACCTTTAGTGTTCATCTGGCATTCAACTCCCTGGAGCTCCAAGAACCTGAAGCATGTACAGTGGCCACGTCCCAGTAAAACCATCTTGGCAGAAAGGCTAAATCAAGTAGAAAGTAAGATAGAAGCCTCAAACCCCAAGGTTGGGGGTTGTTTATCACAAACATGTGGTAATATGCTGGTGGAATATTGATAGATATAGTGGATGCATCTGGTGGAATAGATGGATGAGAACAATTTGTTTAACGGCCATGAAAGCAACTGAAACAAGTATTGTTCTAGAGTTTAAAGCTTGGTCATACATCGGATACCAAGGTCATCCACTGTATCCCAGGCCACCCCCAGTCATCTTGACTTCTGTCCTTCTACTGTCCTAATTCTGGAAAAGAGAATGAAACTAATGACTTTGTGCAACTCTGCTTTACTTGAATCCAATTCACAGGTAAACCAACACATTACCCCAAGATGTCATTGATCCTCTTCAAAAACAAAAGACAAACAATATTATCATGGATGATTAATTTGATAATAACAAGTGTACATTAATGTGTACAACAAAGAGATGTGGCCAAGAATCTAACACATTGCTACAAGAGACTACTTTTATATGAGAAATGTTTTATAATCACTAATGCTCTATTTGCAATCAATCTAAATCAAAGATTTCTGTGGACAACACTGACAGTAGTATTCGCATTTTTGACTTGAAGTAAATACCAAAACATTATTGCTGAATTTAAGTATTTTTTTTAACATTTATTATGCTTTTCGGGTTCAATTGTTAAATATTGGGATTATTATCATACACTCTATGTTTGGAGCATTTAAAACTGCTTTTTATATCCTGTATTTACTTCTTAAAATTTCTGTTTGCATAGTTTATATATAGATCAAAATATTTTAATTTTCTTTTTTGTGCTTGTGTGTTTAAGTTGTCATACGTAATAGTCTAAAAATAAAAATAATAAGATCTGGCATAATTTTTAATAGGAAAATAGTGTTAATATTTTTCATCAACAATTGAAGCACTAATGTTATGCAAATAAAATAAAAAATTAAAAAAAAACAATTGAAGCACTAATTTCCAGTTGATTTAATTATCTTAAATTATTATATTTGTGGTTTTTTTGTATTTAGTAGAATATTTTAATTCTGAAAAAGATAAAGTTATGGTATCTGAAGTTTTAGGGAAAAAAGTATCATGAAAAGGCAGTATAAATATTCTAGTGTCATTTATTTATAGTGCCAACATAACAAATAATATTTTTAAATGACAATTTAAACTTTAGTGAAATCACAAAAATTTTCTTTGAAATTATTTATTTCATGAAAAGGATTATCATTATCTATCCCTTCTATGAAGAGCCTTTTAATGAGAAATATACCAGAATAGAGTTCCAATCTGTAATAACATTTTTGCTCACTGTTTTATTACATAATATTACAAAAAGAACAATATTTTCAGGTTTTGTTGGAATACGTATTATTAGAGTGACAGCAAGTTGCTCACTGTATTCTAACTTCTGAAAATATGCTATCAAATAATGTTGAAAACACTTTCTAAAAATGAAGTGATGGATATTTGTAGCTTCTTGTGTGTGTGTGTGTGTGTGTGTGTGTATGTGTATTTGCAGCTTCTTGAGGACCTTTAGCCAATGTAGGAGTGAAGTGAGCTGAAAACCATTTTCCTGAAAGAGCTGGTGAATAACACTGCAAAAAACTGGAAAAATATTTGGGTGTAGAAGTGAGGGGAGGATTTGTTCTTTATTAGTCAGTAGTCCCAGGCTGCAGAGAATCCTAAGGAGAACACTCACATTAGTAATCTAAATTTAGATAGGCATTTCAGCACTATGCTTTAAATCACAATATTTCTTAAGAAAAGAACTGAAGAATAACAACATTGCTTTCTTTTTCTCTAAATGGGAGATATAAAACTAGCCAAGAATGGTATATAAAAGAAAGAGATGGTTCTTAAGCCTTAACAGTAGGGGATGATGTCTGAACTCTATGAAAAAAAATCTTCATGTGTAGTGTTTGTTGAATAATACACAATTATATAAATACTTCTTCTCTACCTATTATCCTAAATCTTGATAAATGTCAGTTACCTAATTGGCATTATTTTTGTGAAACATTTTCCAGCAATAAAATTGTTCATATAAACAGCACTCTCAAAAAAATATTTGCTCACAACTGCACACTGCAATCTTTTTTTATTATTTTTATTTATTTATTATTTTTTTATATAAAGCTTTTTATTTACAAAACATATGAGTGATTTTTCTACATTGACCTTTGCAAAAACTTTTTTTTCCCCAAGCTTTTCCCCTCCTTCCCCCCACCCCTAGATGACAGGTAATCTAATACATGCTTTAAATAGGATAAATTATATGACAAATACAATACATGTATACATATCTATACAGTTATCTTACTGCACAAGAAACATCAGATCTAGAAAGAGAAGGAGAAAAAACAACCTAATAAGGAAAACAAAATGCATGGAAATATTCACAGAAAGCGTTAAAATGCTGTGTTGTGGTTCACACTCAGTTCCCACAGGCCTCTATCTGGATGTATATGACTATCTTCATCGCTGAACAACTGGTTTGAATCACATCATTGTTGAAGAAAACCATGTCCATCAAAATTGATCATCGTATAGTCTTGTTGCTGTGTATAATGTTCTCCTGATTCTGGTTCTCCTGGTTCTGCTGATTTCACTCAGTATCAGTTCATGCAAGTTTCTCCAGGCCTCTCTGAAATCCTCCTGTTGGTTGTTTCTTACAGAACAATAATATTCCATAACATTCATATGCCATAATTTATTCAGCCATTCTCCAATTGATGGGCATCCTTTCAATTTCCAGTTTCTTGCCACTACAAAAAGGGCTGCCACAAACATTTTTGCACATGTGTGTCTCTTTCCCTCCTTTAAAATCTCTTTGGGATATAGGCCCAGTAGAAACACTGCTGGGTCAAATGGTATGCACAGTTTGATAACTTTTTGAGCATAGTTCCAAATTGCTCTCCAGAATGGTTGGATCCATTCACAGTTCCACCAACAATGTATCAGTGCACACTGCAATCTTAATAAGACACATAGATAATTATGGTACATGGTGGAATATGATCCAGGCAAAATAAAGATACATGTAAAGTGTTGTAAGAAAGTTTATATGTGATGGAATATTATCATGCTGTAAGAAATAGTGAGCAGAGGAGTACTTACATGGCGCAATGGATAGAACACCAGCCCTGAAGTCAGGAGGACCTAGTTCAAATCTAGTCTCAGACATTTAATACTTCCTAGCTGTGTGACACCCCAAATGCCTCAGCAGAAAAAAAGAAAGAAAGAATGAGCAGGCTGATTTTAGAAAAACTTGGAAAGATTTGCATGAAACAAGTGAAATGAGCAGAACCAAGAGAATGTTATATACAGTAAACAGCAATACTGTTCAAAGAATAACTGGGAATGATTAAATTATTTTTGAGTATTACAAATATTCAAAGTAACTACAAAGGATCCATAAAAATGCTATCCACCTCCAGAAAAAGAACTAATAAATAGAAGTATGCATATGGTTTTAGATAGATAGATAGATATAGACATAGATATAGCCATAACTATTTGGATCAGATAATGACTTTCTTTAGTGGGGGGGGTGAGAAGGAAGGGAGACAGTTTGGAACTTAAACTGTAACAAAAATAAATTTAATTTAATTTTTTTTAAATTTATAAGACTTAGAACTAAAGAGTCAAAACACCTGAGATAAAATTCTGCTTCTCTTAGCAATGACCAGAAGCTTAATAAGTGCTTTTTGATTTATTGATTAACTCAACCCAATAAATGAGGAAACTATAACCTAGAAAAGGGAATTGATTTGTCCAAAGTCACATAGGTAGTATGAAGCAGAAACAGGATTTAGACTCCATCCTCTGAATCACTCCAGTAGTCTCATTACTATGCTATTTTTTGTTCAGTCATGTCTGATTCTTCATGACTCCATGGACCATAGCATGCCAGTTCTACCCATGGGGTTTTCTTGGCAAAGATACTAGAGTGGTTTTCCATTTCCTTCTCCAGAAGATTAAGGCAGAGATTAAGTGACACGTCTAGAGTCACATAGCAGCAAGTCTCTGAGACAGGATTTGAACTCAGGTCTTCTTGACTCTAGCCCCACGTGCTATCCACTGAGCCATCTAGTTTACCCTCTCACAACTATAACAGACAGCAAAGATCATTTTCATCTAGAATACCACCTGAGCTGGGCCTTAAAAGAAAAAAAAAACTATTTCAAAAGGAAGAAATGAATATGAAGTATGTTCCAGACATGAAGCATGGGCCAGCATATAAGCATTTATGAAGTGCCTACTATATGCTGAGAGATTCAAAGACAGAAAGTTAGCATCCTTGGAATCTGGGGGAGCTACAAAATCTTAGCATGTCACTTGTTGTGTGTCAAGTATGTGTTTTAGGTAACTTCAGAGATGTAGTATCTCTAATGTTGGCTTTGATGGCCACCGTGTTTCTAATTCCTGCCATCAACATGGCTAGTCATTGAAGTACCCACTTATTACTTATACTGGTTCCTTGAAACTGAGATTCAGGGCTTTGAGAGGACTGCCATGTTTTGTGTAAAAGGTTCCTTGTAGTTGTCTTCTGTTGAAAATCTGTGCATTGCACATTTGATATATGCTAAGCCCCAGGCAAAAAACTGTCAGAATGACCTCTTACACCAGACTGGTTGTAGTGCTAAGAATTTGGAGCCAATCAAACAATGGGCAATACAGCCCTTTGGCACCTCAAATTGCTGCACTAATTCAAGTAAAGTGTGGTTCTGGAAAACAGCCAGTCTGCCACCACTGAAGCAAACTCAGTTCCACTGGGCTCAGCTAAACATCCACAGAGAATGGCTGCAAGCAAGCTACACAGCTAGTTGTTGATTAGTGAGCACTCAGGCAGAAGGGTCACATCGAAGCACAATATCATGCAATGTGACAGGACTATAGAAAACCAGGCAGACCTAACTGTCCCACAGCCATCCAAGATGGGACTGATTTCCGGGAAGAGAAGTATCCAAAATCTTTAATTACAAGCTATGCATAGAGAAAGATAGTGGATGGATGGATAGAGATATAGATACATAGATACAAATAGACAAATAGATGGGGTGAAGAGGCAACTAGGTGGCTCAGTGGATAGAGTGCTGAGTCTGAAGTCAGGAATATTCATTCTCCTGAGTACAAATTTGAACTCAGACACTTATTAGCTGCGTGACCTTGGTCAAATCACTTAACCCTGTTTCCCTCAGTTTCCTCATCTGTAAAATGAGCGGAGAAGGAAATAGTCAATCACTCCGGTATCTTTCCCAAGAAAACCTCAAATGGGTTCGTGAAGCATTGGATATGACTGAAATGACTAAACAATATATACATACACACTCATATACACATATGTATTTGTATGTATACATATATATGTGTGCATATATTCAGAAAGAAAGTTATATATGACTCTTCATAGATAGATGTGAGTATGTGTGTATGTGTGTGTGTATACAGAGAGAGAAAGAAGGGGGGAACTATACATAACTCCATAGATAAATAAATATATAAAGAGAACTGTAAATAATTCTCTTTTATAGATACTGAGACAGAGACAGAGACACAGAGAAAGAGTCTTATTAATTTTATCTCTCCAATTTACATAGGGCAGCTAGATGGTGCAATGAATAAAGCCCCAGCCCTGGAGACAGGAAAATCTGAGTTCAAATCCAGCTTCAGAGAGACATTTACTAGCTATGTGAATATATCTATATAGCTATAAAATAGGGGCAAACTGGAGACAGAAATTATAAATCACTCTAGTATCTTTACTAAGAAAACCTTTTGGACAAAATCCATGCAGCTCTTTAGGGTCAGACATGACTAAAAAAAAATTTAAAAAATAACAACCATGCCTAATTATGAGATAAGACTATATATGTGTATGTGTGGGTATGTATAGATAGATAGATAGATAGATAGATAGATAGATAGATAGATAGATA
>JAJPUD010001524.1:35584-49689 GCA_023553655.1 Myrmecobius fasciatus | reverse complement strand
ATAGATAGATAGATAGATAGATAGATAGATAGATAGATAGATAGATAGATAGATAGACAGATATTTTCTTTAATCTTGTTATTTCTTTTTCTTAAATCCTCCACAATATCTGGATGTCCTAAGAGTAAGTCCTAAGATAGAAGTGTTATAGTATAAAGAAAAGAACCATGGATTTGAAGTAAGGAAACTGGGTTTCAATCCTAGCCCTATTACTTACTAGCAATGTATGGTTTGGGGCAAACCATTTCATATGCATGTGTATGTGTATATACTTTTTCTATAAACTTATATGTATATGATATAGATACATTGTACTATATGTGTATAGATACATGTGTGTATGTATATACATACATATACATATACATTAAGAAAATCTAAGAGTTGTAAAGCCTAGAGGAAAAAGTAAATAGTGTCAACTGGAGTGCTTGGGGAAGGCTTCATGGAAGAAGTAAGGCTCATCATTTATACAATGACAGATGGTTTCCAAGTTTC
Organism: Myrmecobius fasciatus; assembly: GCA_023553655.1. NCBI lineage: Eukaryota > Metazoa > Chordata > Mammalia > Dasyuromorphia > Myrmecobiidae > Myrmecobius > Myrmecobius fasciatus. Next base: position 49,194 of record JAJPUD010001524.1, on the reverse strand, counting down.
CATTCAGCTCTGGCTCTTTGATTCTATGACCTGAGCTGGTCCTTTAAGGATGAGTGGGACTTGGAGAAGAAAAGAGAAAGGGTAGGGCATAATGGCCAATGAGAAAAGCATGAGCAAAAGTGAAGATATGAAATAAGGAGCACAACATAGGGATTCTCAACCTTTTTTAGTATAAAGACCTCTTTTAGTAGTAGAAACAATCATGGATATACTGGGAAATGACTCAATAAAAAATATAGATACACTTTTAAATTTAACCTGTGTCATTACTATTTTCTCAGTTAGTTTTTTTTAATTATTTTATTTGAAAAAACAGAGTAAGAAAAAAAAGAAAGAGGCAGCTAGGTGGTGCAGCCCTGAAGTCAAGAGGACCTGAGTTCAAATATGGCCTCAGACACTTAATACTTTCTAGCTGTGTGATCCTGGGTAAGCCACATAACCCCAATTGCCTCAGCAAAAAAAAAAAAAAAAAAGGAAAAGGAAAAGGAAAAGAAAACCAGAAAAGGAATATAAAACAAAATAAAACATTGTCATGTGCCCAGCAGAACATCAGGGAGGATTCAAAATATATATTACCAGATCAAATATATATATATATATACATATATATATATTAGCAGAAGAAATTGTATTCATGAATGTTCATTTTTTCCTTATTTCCTTGTGACTTGTTCTTTGGTTCTCTGCTGCATGCTTTATTTACTTTATTCTTTTTCCCTCTTTCATCCCCCTCAACATTCAATTAAGAAAAGCTACAATTAAGAAAAATATATTTATGTATACACATATAGATATAAACATACACACACTCCACATACACATATATGACTTTCCTATCCTTGCTGACTCTAATTAAATTCTGCTCCATAACTGCCTTACTATTACTTAACCTCCCCATCCAAGGATCCCTCCCTCCCCTCTTCTTTCCTTTTTCTTTGCAAAAAGTTCCACCTCCTGCAATGCCCAAAGCACAGCTGGGCCTGGTGTTCCTAATCAGCAGAAGTTCACTCAGTCCTCCCAGACTCAGATCCTGACTCAAACAGTCCAGGAGGTGAAAGTTTCTGTGGTTCCTGTTCAGATTCCAGTCACACTCAGCTAGCCCAAAGGATCCCCTCTGGATGTTTCTTTGGAGCTAGCCTAGAGATGTTTGCATTTAAGATAGCCTGGGATCTTTCTTCAGGTCTTCTTGGATTGTATTAGGAGGACCCCTATTCTGTTCCAAGTCTTCTTGATTTTTCACCAATCTATGTTCACCCTGAGACGCAAATTTGTTTTATTTGTGGAGGAAATCAGGAGAGTTTTAAATTTACTAACCTACTTCACCATCTTCCCAGAAGCCTCTCAATCCACCTCCCCTTGCTTTCTTAAGCCTAAAAAAATCAACAAAATAATAAATCAAGCCCCAATTTGCATCATTTGCAGATTTCCTAGAAATAAATGCTCACACCATAAATTTAACATTTGGTCAGCCTGAACACTGGCTACAGCATGTCCAAGTACAGACCTTGACACATAAAGGTAGTTATATACTTAGTACCCAGTGATTGAAGGATATAATATGTCAAAAACAACAACACTGTGAACTCAGGAACATTTTGAAGTAAATTTATATTTTATTCATCCAAATAGTAACTACAGTATATCAACAGTATCTATATCATTTCAATGATGTACAACTCTTTTTGATTCCATTTTGGATTTTCTTGACAAAGATAATGTTTTGCCATTTCTTTCTCAGCTCATTTTACAGATGAAGAACTGAGGCAAGCAGGGTTAAATGACTTGCTCAGGGTCACACAGTACATATCTGAGTCCTCCTCTTTGAAAACTAGTAAAACATATTTGTGAGATGCCATCTATTCAATTGAAAATTTTACTCACAGATTTTATTTGTTTACTGATAGATTCATGGACACTTTGCAACAACTCCATGATCACACACACACAACACACACACATTTACACACACAATTTTCTGTGACCCACAGATCAAGAAGCATTGGTCAACCATGGAAATGTAGAAATTTAGAATGTTTAACTTGGAAAGGATGATAGCTAGATTCTCATTGATATGCAAAATTCATGTTAGAAAAGAATAAAGACAAAGTCTGGCTGAGTAAAACATATGCAGTCTAAGAAAGTTCTTAAAATCCAGAAAGAAAGGATTAGAGGATACAATAGGCAGTTGGAAGCTGTTGTAGATTCATGAACATTTGCTTAATGCAATTTTCTGTTCATAAATCCTATTTTCACACAAACTTCCATTATGAGACCAGAGCTACATTCTCGAGAAAGATTAAAAAAAATCTTGACTCCCCTAACTTCAATAAAATCATACCAAGAATGCAACTAACCACATTTGTGGGAAGAATGGTTTTCTGATAAAATTTTAACAAGCATATCCAAAATACAATAATGCTCTTCTGAATTCTATGAGAAAGTCACAAAATAAAGCAGCTAGATTAAGAGAAAAGAGACTATCTTTTAAACCTCTTTCAAGCTATAGCATTAACCCAAACATTATTGACCTAGTCCAAACCCATCCCTGAGAAATGCACTTTACTGCTATTGTTTCCAGAGTTGAACAGAAAAGTTCTCAGGGAATGAAATCTCCTTCCTCCTTCCTACTGTTTTGTTGTCTTTCAAAACAATTATAGGGCCAATATCAGCATTTTGAAGGCCTCCCTTTCAGTGTTCCTCATGCCGCTATTGCTGGCCATGCAGAACAAGAGTCCAGACAGATAGACAGACAATATGCTCTTTTTCGAGCAGTGAGCCCTGCCAGATTCTACAACCTAAGGGTTTTCAGGAAACAATGGTATAGAAAGCAAATCACTTGCAAAGGCTGAACTGTATCCACTAAATTAATAGAGGGTTTAAAAATCTATAAATAAATACCACTGGTATAAGTTTTTTTTTTGGGGGGGGGGGGAGAAAAGGGATAAGAGAAGCAAATACAAGTAGCTGGGAAGCACTAAAAAAAAGATCAATCTGGTGTCAGGCAATGTCTATGAAGAATCTCTCTCTCTCTCTCTCTCTCTCTCTCTCTCTCTCTCTCTCTCTCTGTGTGTGTGTGTGTGTGTGTGTGTGTGTGTGTGTGTGTGTATACTCCCTTCCCAGTGGCTTAAAGGCAATGTTCTTCTTTTCCCTGGAAAAAATTAATTTATTCTCCAAAGGAATTCAGAGTGAGGCCCTAAGATTGATTGTAATAGCAACTGTCTTACAGACTGTCTTAGTCATGATAAATAATTTTGTAATAATAAAAGATGGGGGAAGCTAAGTGATAAGGGAAAGCTAGGTGGTAAGGGGAAGATAGGTGGTAAGGGGAAGCTAGGTGAAGTGATTAGAGCACCAGCCCTGAAGTCAGGAGAACCTAAGTTCAAATCTGGTCTCAGACACTTAACACTTCCTAACTGTGTGACCCTAGGCACATCACTTAACCCCAATTGTCTCAGCAAAAAAAGAAACGGTGGACACAGACTCGATTTTTATAACTGACTCAACAATTATAAATAATTGATAGGCATTGTTTATGTAATTGAAACTTTAGTGAAAGCAAAACAAAACCCAAGCAAATAAACTCTAAAGATTCAATGAAAAGGAAGGAAGGAAGGGAGGGAGGGAGGGAGGAAGGGAAGAAGGAAAGGAGGGAAGGAGGGAGAGAAGGCTTTACTCACAGAGGTTGTTGTTTGTCCTTCATTCTCGAAGAGGACCATGACATCAAGACCCTAGCTAAACAAGCTTGTGGACTGGAAGACTAGATCTATCTTTTGATCATTATCTCCTGATAAGGTTCTAAGAGGTTTTATCAGCAAAACAGAGCTTACTACAGCTCTCTTTTTCCATCTTCTTTTTCAGTCATAAATGACTTTCATATCTTTTATACCACTTCTTTCACAATAGGTTATCTTTGGTAATATGTTATTGTATTTGGTAATATATTCCTTGAGTCAAGGAATTGTGATTTTTCAAAGATTATGGAGTTATATAATTCACAGCCACATAGCATGACTAAAAGACATAGGCCTAGCAAAGTCTGGGGAGGGGATGTGTTTCTCACTGGTCTTTGTCCTTCCCTTCAGAAAACTAATGCCTTGAGGGGAAGGGAAAATACCAATGAGAATGTTTCCCCAAAGTGAGTTGATCCACCCAACACATATTTTTATGCAATAAAGAGAATAAAGATAATATAATAAAAATATAGGATTTGGCAATAGGAAGTAGGTTAAGATAACTGAAAACACTGTACAGTTACCCAGATGATGATTCCCTCCTTATTTGTCATTTACCAAAATTCTACCTATCCTTCAAGATCCAGCTTTAGTCTTACATCCAGGAAGTCTTCCTTAACTATTCCTTGCCCCTCTTCTCTTCTAACCACTAGGAGCTCTATCTACACTATTCTAGGCATTTAACATACGCTGCTTTATTATTCTATATGAAGAAAAAAAAAACATATCCCTACCTAAAACAGTTCAGGAAGCATTTGCCAATTTACTTTGAGTGTAAGGTTCTGGAGAGCAGCTTGAGGGGCACATTGGATAGAAAGCTGGGCCTAGAGTCAAGAAGATTCACCTTTGTGAATTCAAATGTGGCCTCAGACACTAATTGCGTGACCTGAAGCAGGTCACTTGACTTTGTTTCCCTCAATTCCTCATCTGTAAAATGAGTCAGAGAAGGAAATGGCAAACCACTGCAATATCTTTGACAAGAAAACTCCAGATAGAGTGACAAAGAATCAGACAGAACTAGAAAATGATTAAACAACAATAAGCTGCATTAGGGTAGAAATCATATCTTATATCATTCTCTTCCCTTCTGTATCTCCTACAGCCAGCATAGCAAACAATAAATATTTGTTGACTTAATCATTCAGTAATTCAGTAAATTTTAGAATTAAAGGAACTAAATACAAAGCATAGCTACAAATATCTGGAAAGCAAAAGCTTCTCAAAAAAAAAAAAAGAAAGAAAGAAAGAAAGAAAAAACTAAACTAAACTTAGGACGATAGCCTAGTTCAAGTAACTAAGACACCAGGAAATAAGAAGTGAAGCACCCTGATTTTTTAGAGGTCAAAAGAGTTAAAAGAAACCTCTGGTTTGAGCTGAGAAAAGGACCTGAAAATATCCTCTGCCTGAGTTCTACCTAAGACTCCATTTTACCTAAGACATTCTAATGCAGTATTACTGGAGATAGGTATAGTCGTATGTAGAAGAACATGGGAGAAAAGGAAGAAATAAAGGTTTCAGCCTGAAAGGATCAAAAATAAATTATTATTCTAATAAATAGAAAGCTTTTCAATTAACAAGCACTTATTAAGTATATAACAGGTTTACTATGGGCTGGCAATACAAAGATTGTTAACAATAAAATAACCCCTGCAGTCAAGGAGCTTTACTTGTATCAAGTCAAGATTATAATGCAGGCAGTAGTAGATTAAAGATATGATCCATAAAATGTTGAATGAAAAAAAAGAAGTGAGTTCAATATGGCAACATCAATGGATGACAGAAAGTTCATGTGCTACAATGGAACCTAAGACAGCTAAAATACCCACAGAAAAGCCTTCTGATGAGTTAGGTGAATACTCTATGGTGATTCATTGAGAAAGCAGGGAAAAGTATCACATAGTCTAGAAAAGCATTAATGGGTGATTATTTTCACTGGTAGAGCAGATATGTCTATGAAATAAATTCATTGATGTATCAAAGTATGTGGGAAAACTGAAGAGAGAATCTTTCATTTAGAGGAAATTTATAATATAATAATAATTATTATAATATATATATATAATAATTACTATATGTAGTATTTATATACATATAATATATATATTACTATATATAATATAATAAATAACATATATATATATTATATATATAAAATATTATATGTATATATAATAAATAATATATAGGTTACTTATAGAAGTCTATTTACTAATAGGTAGTGTTTATAAAGCCTTCTAGGACATGTATTCAACACTTAACTTCCTTTTTCCTCAGTTCCTTCATCTGCAAAATAGAATTGGGCATATAGTTTCTGAGATCCTTTGCAATTCTACATCTATGAGACTATGTCATTATGTCTTCACCTCTGAGGCTAACCTACATGGGTTATATGTTGTACTTATGTATAAATTGTCTCCTCCATTGCAAAATAAGCTCCTTGAGGGCAGGCACTGATTTTAGTTTTTTTCTTAATGTATCAGTGATTAACACACCGCCTGACACATAACAAGTACTTAAATAAATGCTTGGAGACTTAACTGATTACACAGAACTTCTGTGTCAATGCACACTAGCTAGAGTTTGAGTTCTCATTTTTCAATAAAATCAAGCAATTTGGTCACATCTGTGAAATAATGTCCATCCGTTCTTCATGGTACCATGAAAGGGAATAACTCTATACAGAGTTTTTTTGATTTGGGAGTTTCGCTCTAGAACCTTAGACTTCAGTCATTTTCAAGGTGCTGATGAAAGAAAGACATGGTACAACAATCATTCCAAAGTTAAAAAAAAAATACTCATGGAAGCCAAAATTCATTCCTATCACCACAACCTACCATTTACTGACTCTGTCTCTGTCTTGGTCTTTGTTTGTTAGACTCACTTTTGCCATTTCTGCTTTATGAAATTTGCTTCATGTTGTTTGTCTATTGAGATCCTAATCCTATAATCCTAGCCCTGAAGACATTTTTCACTTTCCCTTAGGAGTCAACCAAAAGCTAGCTAGCAAATTAACCTACCCCAGACCAGTCTCTCCCCCAAGTCTGCCTTGAGATCCCACTCAACTGCTATTAATCCATGTATTACTAGGATTCCTCAGAATGGAAATACAATAATAGTCTGAGATCAAGAAAGTCAATGAGGTTTAAAAAAAAAAAAAAGAGTCCATGATTGAAAATGAGATAGTTTGGTTTCAAGTTTTAGAAGTTCTGGCATTTCATTTTCCACAAAATCTATGGTCCACTCAAACCACCCTTCTTACTATTCCTCATATTCAACCCTCCATCTCCCATCTTAACACCTTTGTATTGACTGTCTCTCATTCCCAAAATGCACCTTCCCCTCATCTTGACCTTTTAGAATCCCTAGTTTCCTTCAAAGTTGAAATCAAATATCATCTCCTTTCGTCATCCCATTCCCAGTTTCTGTTTTTCACCCTAAAAATCACTTTATATTTATTCATTTATTTTGTAGATAGTCATATATGGTACATGTTTGTCACCAACAAAAGAATATAAGCTCCTTTAAGGTCAAGGATTTTTATTTTTTATCTTTGAATCCCTGGTGTCTAGGATAATGCCTACATATAGTAAGTACTTAATTAATGCTTGTCCATTGATTAATTGATTGATTGATTGATTGATGGCTACATGATCTTGAACAAATGATTTTTACCTCTTGAAGTCTCAGTTTCTTCAGCTAAGAAATTGGAATAGTACTGATACTACCTAAATTAACCAAATGCTATGAGAATCAAATAATATGATGTATATGAGATATTATATGTCACTATAACTGCAATCTTAATATAGAAGGTATTGTAATAAAGTCATGCATAGAGAAACCATTTTCCACCTCTACCCTCCACAAATAAAATGAAATAAAACATACAAGTTGGATGTGACTTTGCATAGAGTTTTTCCATTGGATTTCACTTTACTACCATGGAGGTGGTGAGAAATAATTTAAAACATACAAAAAATACATCTGGATATCTTTTTTTAAAGACCGTAAAAACCATACACTTTATACCACAAGCCTATGTAAGAGAGCCATCCAAAATAATGATTTTAATATTCCCCATATCCTCTGTATTAGTCATTTCAAGTGAACAGTTCAAATATCAGAAACTAACTTTTACTTTTCCCATCAGGCAAGAATAGCTTAGATAATTACCAAACAGCTGATTCAGTACCCCCAATAAAGACATCTGGGTTTAAAAAAAAAAAAGCATGTGGCTCCACAATGCCTTTAAACCTGGGGGGTCTGAAGATTTACAACTGGCAATTTTTTTCCTTTCCAGTGGTCTTCTCAAAGTACTGGTACCATAGGATTATTTCAGTAATAATAATAATAAAAACTCCAGCTTTGCTTAATTCTGGAAATCCCGAGAACTTTTTGTAGTGAAGAAAGAAGGAATGATACACTCTGGGGTTGGGCATGCATTTCAAATGTTTGCATGGAGTTTATGTGCATTCACCCTTTAACAGTATTGAACTCAGAAGTCCAAGAAATGGAAGCTAATAAATGAATGGTATTATTCATGGGACTCATAAGGCAGCAAGGTAGGACAAAGAAGACAGAGGATTAGACTTAGTATCAGAAAGATCTGAATTCAAATTACAACTCAGACACTTACAACCTGTGTGGTACCATGCAAATCACTTAATTTTGCTCAGCCTAAATTTCCTTCTCTGTAAAATGCCAATAATAAATAGCCCCTAGCTCATAGGAGGATCAGATGAAATAATTTTTGTGAAACACTTTGCAAACCTCAAAGTGAAAGTGGGGCAAGTGTGAGGGGCATGGGAGAGAGAAAGACAGAGATAGAAACAAAGACAGACAGAGAAAGAGAGACAGAGAGAGAGAAAAGAGAGAAAGAGAAAGAAAGTGTGCAGTAATATTATTATTATGAAACTCCATTCTATTTGTGAAAAAACTCAGTGGTCCATTCAGAATGACCTTCTTGCTCTTCCTCATGAATTGCATTCCATTTCTCAAACATAATAGTAGCTTTACACAGGCTGGCCCACATGCATAAAATGCATTCCCTCCTTACCTTTGCCTCTTATATTTCCAGGCTTCTTTCAGCGCTCAGTTTTCATAAGGGCAAAATCAGAGAAAAAAAAAAAAAGGAGCAAGTCAAAGTTCCATCCAAATCAGCACTGGGATTGGACCATGTTGGTGGTCATGTACTGTAGCTGGAAGATACTTAGTCTTAGAAGAAAGACAAAAAAGAGAGAAAATTGCCTGAATATGCAAATAGGCATGAATGGTAGCTAAACCACATAGAAACATACTAGCTGCTCATATGGCAATTGTTTATGTCTGAGTGTGGCCCTTGGGAGAAAACCTGAATTCACAACAATTTGCAAATGCAGTGACTAATGAAGACCAGCATAGAGGTGCAGATTGGAGCTAGAATTGGAGCTAGGTCATTCCTTGGAGGACTGTGATGTGGGAATTTCTCTCCCTGGCCCTATTCAATTCAGCTGAGACTGGTCTGCCAATTTTCCCAGTGCAATTTGCCTGTATCTCTCCTTTGTCCCCATCAGAATCTATGTTCAAGTTGTATCAACACTAAGAGAACAATTTATAAAACATTTGGGGGTAGGGAGTTATAGAGAAAATGACTTTGAAACATTTAAAATTGAGGCAATGACCAACCATGATTCCAGAGAACTAATGGTAAAAGAAACCTACTCACTTCCTGACAGAAAAATGAGGGACTCACAATGCAGAATTAAGACACATACTTTAGAAGTTGATTAATGTGAGAATTTGGTTTGCTTAACTATGCTTATTTGTTAATAAAACTTTTTCTTTTTTTTTAAACCAGTGACAAAAAGGGAAGGAAAATAAATGTTTATTAGCTGAAAATATATCCATGTGACTCAAAATCTTACAAAAATGAATGTTGAAAGCTATCTTCATATAATTGGAAAAATAAAATACTAATTAAATAAAAAGAAAAAAGAAATTGGGTCAGAAAAAAAGGAAACATCCATTTGTACTAAAAATTTTAAATGAATGTTTAACATTTTCATTTACATGTAACTAAAAAAAGAAAAATTAAATGTAAAAAAGAAAGAATAGATATCTGTGTGCATACACACAGATATGTATTATATGCACATATGTACATATATCATTTTTTAAAACATGAATAGAAAAATCTCCTTGAGGACAAGCATTGTATCCTTTCCCCTCTCTGTATCCCCAGCACCTAGAGCAAAGCCTAGAACATACTAGGTGCTATATAAAGGTTTGTAGAATTGAGCCAGGACCAGATATAAACTACTTTTCCTAGGAGGCACAATTTTAGGATACATTACATTACATACCCTACCCCCTCATTTCTTTTTTGAAAATGTCTACTTTTTTTAACTGAATCTTTGTTTAACATGCTTTTTATGAAGGTTTTTCATTCTGTATCCCCTCCAAGGACTGAGTAAGTTGTCGGGCAAGGGGAGGAGAACAAATTTATTAATCAGATAAACAAAAATAAACTGAAGCTGAATACATCTTATTCTCAAGGCATCTCAGTGTGACTTATCTAGTAAGGAGTTAAATGCTTGCCGTATATTTACTCTGTAGGCAGACAGAACTGCCTTTATGTCTTAAGCAAAGGCTCAGCTAGCTGCCAATGTTCAGACCTATTTGTTTTATTGAGAAGAGGGATTGTTGGCTGGAACACGAGGGCTCCCCATTACTCTTTGTGGAAAAAGCAAAGGGAACTTTGATTTCTTTCTGGACAGCTACCAAAGATGATCAGGAGGAACACTCACTCGCTTGATAATCTCCATCTGAAGGGTGGCAATGAGAGAAAATTTCTGACAGTTTTCCCTGGCCTGTTTGCTAAGATGTCACCATGGGGGACAGGGCCCAAGTCCAGTCTCATCAAGCCCTAACGAAAGGCTGAAAGCTAGTCAACTCTACAGACTGAAACAAATTAAACAATCAATTGAAAACCTAAATGAAATTCAAAAGTTTGTGTTCTGATAGGAATACAAGTTGAATCACAGCAAAGAAAAAGGAAAGGTGAGCTTCACAGGTTCTATTTTGAGTTCTGACAGAGGGTCACTATGTGACCTTGAGAGAGAACATATTCTTTCTCTGTATACACTAATCTTTGGATTAAACAGAAATTTCCCTATAGGGTGACTCCATGAGTCAGGAGGCTCTCCATCAGAAGAGATAAGAAACAGACCATCATCAAAATTCAAAAATAAATAAATAAATAAAATAAAGCAAACTCTTTTGGTCTTGGATGGGGGAAATCTTTCCCCTTCTTTCTCTTTCTCTCTCATACCCTTTCTGTGGATTTGGGTAGTCCTATATTGAAGGAATGAAAAACTGAAAAGTTAACAGAAATATTCTAAGGTAGCATCCTAGAATTACCTTCTCCAATGGTTGAGATTGGGAGGGGGAGGGATAGAAGCAAATTTATTAGTCAGATAAGTGAAAATAAATTGAAACAATACATCTTATTCTCAAAGTTAGAAGGATGGGGCTTGTGAAGAAATATGAGTTTTGTTTTGAACATACTAACTTTGAAATGACTATGAAACATCCTGGTGGGGATGTCTATCAAGCAATTGTTGGTGCAGAGAAACAAAGAAAGAAGAGAGGAGAAAGGGGGAGGGGGGAAGAGAAAGGGGAAAGGAAGAGGAGAAAAGGGGATCAAGAGGAAAGAGAAGAGGAAGAAGAAAAAGAAAGTTGGAATAAAAGATAGAACAAAACAGAATCTAGAGGAATCCCTATATTTAGTAAATGGAATGCAGTAAAGGAGGTTGAGAACACTATCACAGAGTCATGGATAGTTGAAAGTGACTTCTATAGAGGAATAGTCACCTTAATAATAGTAGTAATGCTGAAAGGAGAGGAGGGACAGTGATAATAAGAAGCTATCTACTTTGCGATCAGTAGAGTCACAGCTTTGACCTAAGTTCACATCTTGTCTGTACATTTCCTGTATGACCTTCAACAAATTGCTTAACTTTCCTGGGACTTGGCTTCCTCATTTCAAAATGGACTAGATAGCTCTGAGATGCCTTCTAGTTCTAAATATTCTACTAAGATGAAGTTTGTTCTACATCAGCAATTTTCTTAGTCCTGAGTATCCTTGAAATTCTTTCAGAGGGTCTAAATTAAAACTATTTTCATAATAACACTGAAACATAATTTGCCTATTAAAATATTCCTTCCTTTTTTAAACTACATATCTGCATGAGATCAGGTTTTCTTCAAATAGTTCAACTAGAACAATAACAACAGCATAATAATAAAAATTTATATAGCAACTACTTTGTACCAAACACTATGCCTAGTGCTTTATAAATATTTTTTTATTTTATTCTTGCATTAATAGATTGAATGGAGAAACAAATGTAAGAATCTAGTTGTTTTCTAAGCTAAACATTAAAAATATTTACCTTCCAAAAAAGCAAAACAATAACACTCTTTTCCAAATTGTATAAAATTATATATATGTACAAATGTACAAAAATGTACATAATAGATTTACAGTTTCATGTACAATCATCTTTCCTATTCTACTATATTATAGAAATGCTTGTTTTTATTTCTTAAAATCAGAATAAAATAAATAAAATATTTTTAAAGAATATCAAAGGGTCCTGAGACCAAAGAGTTTGAAAACTTCTACTCTAGATTCTCATTTTTTTTTAAATTTGGAAAATATAATTACTTCTTGTTTCTTAAATATGGTGTTTATATTATCATGTAATGGGTTTATTACTGTTATTTTTCCTTGAATTAATAAATTTAAAAATTTTTATCAGTTTTAGTTTCTAAATCAGTAAATATTAACAGATTATAAATATGAGCTATTTGGTGTCCTCAAACAATTTTTCAGAATGTCAAGAGGTCATCCAGAGAAAGAACTGATAAATAGGAGAATGTATAGAATGTTTTTAAATATATAACATATTTGTGTCCAATGGTAGTCATCAGGGAGGGGAGAGAAGAAAAAAATTTACATAATAATGATATTATATATTTGAAAGGAATAACAAATTATGCGTAATAGATTTGCAGTTTTGTGTACAATCATTTTTTTTCTATTCTATTTTGTGGAAATGCTTGTTCTATTTCTTAAATTCAGAAAATTTGTACATAATAGATTTGCAGTTTCATGTATAATCATCTTTTTTCCCATGTTACAGACATGCTTGTTTTATTTGGTAAGTTCAAAATAAAATAAGTAAAAAAAAATTTTAAAGAATGTCAAGGGTCCTGAGACCAAAGGGTTTGAGAGCTGCTGCTCTAGATTCTGTCTTATTGCTCTTACTTATCTCCTTGAAGCTTTTATCTCTCTGTTGACAGAGACTGGCACAGTGCCACCACTATGAATAGGAAAGATTGTGGATATGGAGGGGAGGGTTGTTTGGAGGAGCATGGAAAAAAGGGGGGATTTATTTTTGTTTGATTCTGTTCTTAGCTAAATTAACCATGTTTTTCCTTAAAACAGGGGCCTCTGAAGAGGTAACAAGAACAAAGCAGATATAATAACCTTTTAGACTTAATGGTCACAACTGTGGCTACATTCACCTATTTGACTTGCTATGTCTTTAAGTCCAGATCTATGTATGCATTTGTGTGCAGACCTGCCAGTGAGGAACCCCATTCTACTCATTCAACTAAGCATCTGCTGGACAACTTAGACTTTTCCAGAAATACTTGGATCACTAAAAGATAAATTGACTTGCCCAAAATTATAGCCAACATTTGTCATGGAATAATTACTTTAACCTCAGGTGTTCCTGACTCCAGTCAATAATCTAGATTCATGCTCATACATACACAGTTCATTTATAAAGATATGTGTATAAACAGTGGATCCCAAAAATCTTAATGTGG
>JAJPUD010001524.1:13084-30584 GCA_023553655.1 Myrmecobius fasciatus | reverse complement strand
ATTAGCTTTGGAGTCATAAAGAACTGAGTTCAAATCCTAATTCTGATATGCATGAATCTGGGTGGTTCATCTAAGTACATTAGCCTTAGTTTTGTTTTGTTTTTGCTTTTTGCTGAGGCAATTGAGGTTAAGTGACTTGCCCAGGGTCACACAGCTAGGGAATGTTAAGTGTCTGAGACCAGATTTGAACCCAGGTCCTTCTGACTTCAGGGCTGGTGCTCTATCCACTGCACCACCTAGCTGCCCCTAGCCTTAGTTTCTTAATCTTAATCAACAAAACAAGACTGTTATATTGAACTTGTTATGTTGAATTCATAGAGTTTTTCTGAGGTCTAAAAGTGATACACAGATTCAGAGAACTTTAGAAGAACATTGTACACAGCAACAATAAGATTATACAGTGATCAATTCTGATGAGCGTAGCTATTTTCAACAACACAGTAATTCAGGCCAGTTCCAATGGTATTGAGATGAAGAGAGTCATCTGTACCCAGAGAGGACTGGGGGATGGATTGTGGATCACAACATAATTTTTTCACTCTTTTGTTGTTGTTTACTTGTATTTTGCTTTCTTTCTCATTTTTTTTTCTTTTTGTTCTGATTTTTCTTGCACAGCATGATCGTTGTGGAAATATGTATAGAAGAACTGAACATGTTTATATGAACATATAATAGATTACTTGCTGTCTAGGGGAGAAGGTGGGAGAAGGGGAAAACAATTGGAACACAAGGTTTTACAAAGGTGAATGTTGAAAACTATGCATATATTTTGAAAATAAATAGCTTTTGAGAGAGAGAGAGAACTTCAGAATTTGAAAGGACCTCAGAGGTCATTCAATCCAACTTGTCCCTGAATAAGAATCCCTCTTGTAATATACTTTGCAAATAGGGGCACAGCTAAATGGTACAGTAGATAGCACTGGAGTCAGAAGGATTTCAGTTCAAATACAGTCTCAGACATTTGCTAATTTTATAAGTCATTTAACCCATATTGTCTTTAAAAAAAAAAGGAAAGAAAAACTTAAAATACACACACACACACACACACACACACACACACACACACACAGTAACTTTGCTTGTAGAGCTCCAGGAAAAATGAAGAGAAAACTATTATCTTCTGAAGCATCAAAGTCTACTTATGAAATTTCTCTAATTGCTAATAAGTTCTTCCTGACATTAAGCCTGTATTCACCACTTTTAAACTTCCATATATTGCTCCTTATTCTGGGTTCTGGGGCATAGGACAACAAATTGAATTCCTCTTTCATGTGACAACCTTTGGAATACTTGAGGACAGTGTATAAAGTGCTTGGCAAATCTTAATGCACCATATAAATGTCAGCTTTTATTATTATTCAGGTGCCATCCCCTCTATGCTATCTCCTGATACTGCCCTCCCCTTTTCTCCCCCGCCCAGATGAAATCCTCCTTCCTCAGATTTCTCCCAATACTTTTCTTGGCTTTTTTTTTTTTTTCATCAGCTCAGATCCCTCACATCCTGGTTGTTTGTGTATAGATCTTTTCTCCTTTATTAGGTTATAAGCATTTTGGGAACAGGGCCACATTTATCTTTATATATCCAGCAACTATCATAGTTTCTTGAACATAGCAGATGCTTAGTAAAAGTTCACTAAATTGGATTGTGCTAGACTAACAACATAATGATAAACACATTCACTAAGTAGATTCTCTGATAAGTGCCTAATATCCCATATATACATATATATATATACATATATATGAATATATTCTATGCAAATTTATAAGACCATGAGTCATTCCCCAATAAATAAATGACTAAAAATACTAAGAGTTTTCAGGGGCAACTAGGTGGCGCAGTGGATAGAGCACCAGCCCTGAAGTCAGGAGGACCTGAGTTTAAATCTGGTCTCAGACACGTAACAGCTGTGTGACCCTGGGCAAGTCACTTAACCCCAATTGCCTCAGCAAAAAAAAAAAAAAAAATACTAAGAGTTTTCAAGTGGAAAAAGTGCAAGATTATCAGCAATCATGTCCAAATACTCCAAATCCCTAATATCTAGAGAAATGTAAATTAACACATTCTGAGATTCTACCTCAAACCTCCCAGATTAGCAAAAGTAAAAAGACTTTTCACTTACAAAAATCTCTTCTACTCTCTGATTGGAAGGCTGGGGTACATAATTATTTCACCCAAAGCTGTCCTAGAGAGGGCAAAACTTGAATCTTACAGTTCACTCCACTTTCCACCTTCAGCTCTGACTGCTTTGAAATTCCCAGAACAAAATGCCCTTCCCACCTCAGCCAGTTACCACTGGATTCTCCTGTCCCCTTTTTTTGTGTGTTGCCTTCCCCCTTTCACTTATAATTTACTTGAAGGTAAAGATTATCTTTCTTTTTCTTATACATATGGTCAATGTTTAGCACAGTTTCTGATACATAGAAGGCCTTTAATAAAAGTTTATTGAAGAGGATTGAACAAAAAAGGAAAAGTATAGTTGTTGAAGGGACTTAGAAAAGAGAGACATAAAGTCTTACTATTGATGCAATTATAAATTGGTCCAGTCATCTAAAAAGCTCTTTACAAGTATGTACCATAGTCATTAATCGATGCGTGTACTTGATCAGCTATTATCACTATTAGCCTTACATTCGAGAGATCAAAAACAAAGGAAAAAGATCCATATGTATGCATTATATCTATTACAGGTCTTTTGTTATAGTAAAGAAAAGGAAAAGGGAGTGACTATCAGTTGGGGAATATCTAAACAAATTATGGTTTATGAATACAATGTCCTATTCGAATTTATCAGAAAGACAGTTTCAAAAAAACTTAAGAAATATTGGTTCATAATTAAGTGAGCCAAAGCAGAACAATTTATGCAGTTAGAACATTGTTAAGAAGAACCATTTGTATCCTTTGACTGAGAGCTCCCATGGCTTGGCATAAATCCCAGGAAGTTATTAGGGAGTGGTGGGGGAAGAAAGAAAGAAAGGTTGGGAGGAAAGGGGGAAAGCAGGAAGGAAGGAAGGAAAAAAGGAAGGGAGGGAGGGAAGAAGGAAGGAAGGAAGGAAGGAAGGAAGGGAAGGAGGGAGGAAGGAAGGGAGGAAGGGAGGGAGGAAGGGAGGGAGGGAGGGAGGGAAGAGAGGAAGGGAAAGGAGGGAGGGAGAGAAGGGAGGAAGGGAAGGAGGAAGGGAAGAAGGAAGAAAGGGAAGGGAGGGAGGGAGAAAAAGGAGGGAGGAAAGGAGGGAAGGAGGGAGAGAGGGAGGGAGGAAGGGGAGGGAGAGAGGGAGGAAGGAAGGGGAGGGAGGGAAGGAGGGAGGGAAGGGAGGGAGGAAAGGAGGGAGGGAGGGAGGGAAGAGAGAGAGGGAAGGGAGGAAGGGAAAGGAGGGAGGAAGGGAAAGGAGGGAGGAAGGGAGGGAGGAAGGGAGGAAGGGAGGGAGGGAGAGAGGGAAGAAGGGAAGGAGGAAAGGAAGGAGGGAGGAAGGGAAGAGGGAGGGAGGGATGGAGGGAAGGAGAAAGGCTACATATATACCAAAACATTGTATAGCAGCACATTTTTGTGGTGTGGAAGAATTGGAATCAAAGTAGGTACCCATTGATTGGGAAATGACTAAACAAAATATGGTACATGAATGCAGTGGAATATTTCTGATTAGTAAGAAACAATAAAATTGATGAAGACAGATGAATATGCAAAGATTTG
The DNA here is from genome assembly GCA_023553655.1 of Myrmecobius fasciatus. NCBI lineage: Eukaryota > Metazoa > Chordata > Mammalia > Dasyuromorphia > Myrmecobiidae > Myrmecobius > Myrmecobius fasciatus. Next base: position 26,895 of record JAJPUD010001524.1, on the reverse strand, counting down.
TTTAAAGTGACGCAAAGTGAAGTTAACAGAATCAGAAGAACAATATACACAATAACTACATCAACGCAAAGAAGTAGAACAACTACCATAAATAATAAAAATCGAGGTTGGAACCAAAGAAGAGATATGAGAAGACACTTCCTCATATTCCTCTGAAGAAATATAAGGTCTATGAATGAGGAAATTTGCATATAATATCAAATTTTTTTCAGCATGTTGATTAGTTTTGCTGAGTTTTCTTTTCTCTTTCTCCTCTTTTTCTAAGAGATAGCACTCTGGGAGGATAAAGGTAAGGTATATAGGAGGAAATCTAGATAATGTGAAAGAAAAAAATAGCAATACAAATCTATTTTAAAGAAAGAAAAGCAATTTCAAAAGAATTATGATTAATGCAATGATCAACCATAATTTCAGAAGATTAAGTAAGGCATGCTACCCAAGTTCTTATAGAGAGGAGATAGACTCAAGGTACAAAATGAGACAGTTTTAGACATGAGAAACATGAATTTGTTTTGCATAACTAGGATTATTTGTTACAAGGATTATGCTTTTCTTTCTTTTTTTTTCTGTTGCTGAGAGATCTTTGATAAAGTAAGAAGGAACCTTAAAATGAATATGATCTACAGAGATTTGATGCTTAAAAGAAGCACTCCGAATGTTCAAAACTATCCTTGCATGTAATTTGAAAAATAAAAAGCTATTTTTAAAAAAAGAAAGAAAAAAGAATGCTTTAAAAAAAATTTTTAAAGAATGAATATTTACAAAAAAAAGAGAGAGAAGCATTCATCCTGCATCCAGAAGAAGTGGAATCAAAGTTCCTATGAGCAACTCACAGCCAGTAGAATGGGAAGGCATGAACTCAGAAAGAAAATTCTTAGGCATGTTTAAAAAAAAAAAAAAAAAAAAAAAACCTGGGAGAGCAGAGATCAATAACAAACTGCACAGTAAGGGGAAATGAAAATTCCTTCTATAGGGAAATATCCTCTTACCTGCAGGAATTGATATTCCTAATCATAAAGCATAACATAAAACGGAGCCAAAGATAAGTTTTACCAGACAATGACAAAGAAACTGTTTAGAAAAAGGAAGCCAAAATAGGTATCTTAGAAGCTTTAAGTCCATGAGGATAAATGAATACAGAATAGACAGAAAAGATAAATAATGAAGAAAATGGGGGAAAGGATTCTTTTTTTTTTACAAAAAGGCACAGAAAATTAAATTATAAAAATTAACTAACAAAACAAGTTGAAAGGAAAGAACAAAGGAGGAATTTTACTTGACTACTTAATAGAATTGGGAAAATTAAGTAACTAGGTAAAAGCAACAAGAAATAAAGGAACTAGTAAACAAAACTAGGATAAGTCTAACAAACAGGAAGAGAAATTTAAAGATGAGAGGAAGAGACTTAAGGGGGATAGGATTGTCTTAAAACAGATTAAGCTAAAATATTTGAGGAGAAATTATACTATATTCACAGGAAAAAGAGGAGAAATTCTAATGTGGAAAAAAAAAGATATTAGAGACAAACGGATGAATAATATTTTAACTTAACTCACATAACTTTAAATGTGAGTGGATTTAACAAACAATAAAACAAAAAAGAATGACAGATTGGCTAAGAAAACAATATGTTGCCTACAAAAAGTACATTTAAAAACATACACACACAAAATAAAAAAGAAACTGAAAAAAAAAATTTACAATGCATCAAGTGAATTCAGAAAAAGAAGACTTGCAATCTTTTTATCAGACAAAGCAAAAACAAACATTCAAGACATCAGAAAGCATAAACAAGAAAAGTACATTATGCTGAAAGGAACCATAAACAACAAAACCAATATTGGTAATAAATTTATATTCTTCAAATGTCATAAGATCTAAATTGATTTTTAAAAATTAACTAAGCCAAAAGAAAACATAGACAGTAAAACAATAGTCAGAAAATTTTAATATACCTCTCTTGATTTTGAATAACTCTAAATTAAAGGGAAAATATAGAATTGAACAAATTGCTGGAGAAACTGGAACTAAAAGACTTAAAATATCTTCTAAATTAAACTTCTAAAGAATGCATATAAATTTTTCAAACCATGGGGAATTTTTATTAAATTTGAATTAGGAAACAGAGATATTATAAACAAATGAAAAGGGCCTGAACAGTGAATATATTATATATATACATATATATATAATTTAGTTAAAGGATTATAAACAAAAGACACAGACTTAAATGGATACTTAACAATGAGTAAAAAAGAGTAAATCAAAGAACAAATTATGAAAATGATCAATAATTATGAGACAAAATTATAATGATAAAAACATACTAAAATTTCTGAATAGCAGCTTTAGCAGTCCTCAGAGGAAAAATTGTGACTCTGCAAACATACATTAAGAAATAGAAAAAGAAAGCAATAACAAAGTGAATATATATATTTTTTAAATAAAAAGCCAACAAATAAACAAATCAAAAATAAGCATTAAAAAAGACTAAAAATTAGAAGAGAAATGGATAAACTGAAATAAATAAATAATGAATCAAAAAACTATATAAATAATAAATAAAACAAAAAATTAGCTTCTTGAAAAATATATAATTGATATTTATCCATTTTTAAAGAGAAGAAAATCAAAATTTAAAAATAGCAAATGAATCACATAAAACCAAAAGAAATAAAAATGACATTCAGAACTTAGTATGCATCAATATAAACACATATAAATAAAAGTTTATATTATATCTATACAAACAGTTATATGTCAACAAAAGAAATAGAGAATACCTTGAAAAATATAAAATAGCAAACTAAAAGAAGACCAAATAGCGATCTTAAATAAACTGATCTTGGAAAAGGAAAGAGACATAGCTATGAATAATAATATATTTTTGGTTCTGATGGATTCCCAGAAGAACTGTCATAACTTTTTAAAGAACAATAGTACCAATATTTCACAAGTCATTCTCAAAAATTGAGAAGGAAAACAATCTAACAGAATCTTTTTATGAATCAAATACAACCCTAATACATAAACCAAAGCATGGAAAACCTATAAATCAATGTCATTCAGGAACACTGGTTCAAAAGTTTTCAATAAAATCTTGTTAAAAAGCAATTTGCTTAATAAATTAATCATTATGGCTAAACTGGATTTATATCAAGGATGCAAGGATGTCTTATCATTAGGAAAACTATCAATATATCATATTAAAAACAAAAAAAAATTAAAACTTATATGATTGGATCAATAGATGTGGGGAAAAAAAAAACCTTTGACAAAGTAAAGGGCTCATTTTTGCTACTTTTTTTGCTTTTTTTTTTTTGCTGAGGCAATTAGGGTTAAGTGACTTGCCCAGGGTCACACATCCCAGAAGTATCAAGTGTCTGATGAAAGATTTGAACTCAGGTCCTCCTAACTTCAGGACTGATGCTCTATCCACTACACCAAGTATCTGCCCTTTATACTACATTTTTAAATCTGCAAAGCATAGTTCAGAAGGGCCTTTTTAAAAAATCATTTTTAAAATATCCATCTAATCTATTTTAAACCAAAACCAAGCACTGTGTGCATTAGGAATACATTAGAATCTTTTTCAGTAAATACTGGAGTAAAGCAAGGATGCTCATTCTCTCACTATTACTTAGTATAGTTATGGAAATGCTGGCAATAATAGTAAGACAAAAGGAAGAAATTAAAGGCATAAAATGGGTAAAAAGGAAATAAAATATGATAATTTACTGGAAAATTTAGGGATTCTTGAAAGATACTGATTGAGACAATGGTTTTAGCAAAATCTCAGACTGCAAAATAAACACTTGAAAATCATCTCCATTTCTATATAACAATGACAAAAATCCAAGAGGCAATTAATGAAATTCCAAATAACTAGAGAAAGCATAAAATATCTGGGAACTGGTCTACCAAATCACATTAAAAATTTGTATAGATTCAATTACAGAGTGTTCCTTAAAAAAATAATTTTGTAGTTATTGTTCAATCATGTCTGACTCTTTGTGACTCCATTTGATTTGCCATTTCCTTCTCCAACTCCAACTCAGATGGGGAAACTGAGGCAAACAGGTTTAAGTGACTTGTCTAGGCTCACACAATTAGTAAATATCTGAGATCAAATATGAGCTCACAAAGGTAAGTCTTCCTTACTCCAAGTCCAGCACTCTATCCACTCAACCAGCAAGCAGCCCCCCAAAAATAAAGAACTTAGAAAGCTGGAAGAATATTTAATAGCTCATAATTGGGTCATGCCATTATATTAACAGTGACAACCCTATCAAATTTATTTTAAACTTTAAATATGAACCAAATGAATTCTCAAAGGGATATTGTATAGACTGTGGTAAAAATAATAACAAAAGGCATGTGCAAAAGCAAAAAATTGAAAATACCAAGGGAAATAATGGAAGGTAGAGATGAAGAGAGAATAGCACTTCCAGATATCAAATGATTATAAAGTTAACAGCCATCAGAATTATCTGATATTAATTTAAAAATAACAAAGGTAGAATAATAGAACAAACTAGAAAATGTAAAATCAAAAACAATGGGACTCAATTATTCAATTAAATAAAACAGATGTATTCTTAATCAAACAAGAGAAAGAAGCAACTACAAAAAAACAAAGCTTATTTTAATTATGTTCAGGGGTGTAAATCAGTACAATCATTTTGGAAAGAAATGTGTAGTTATGTAAATAAATTCCTAACATGTCTATACCCTTTGATCCTGAGATTCTATTTCTAAGCTTATATTACAAGATCATCAATAAAAAGAAAATCCTTATATTATACCAAAATATATATGGCAGCACTTTTTGTGACAGCAAAGAAATGAAAAGAGTGATCAGATAGGAGGAGATCCAAGGAGAGAGAAGTATCACAAAGACCTAAAGAGATGACAGTATAAAAAAAGAAGTGCCAAAAGCTTGGAAAGATCAAGAAGGATGGATTTAAGAAAAAGTCAATAGATTTAGCAACTAAGTGATTGATAACTGGAGAAAATTATCTTAGACAGTGAGTTCAATTGCCAAACTGAAGAATTAAAAAGAGAGAGGAAACGAAGTGGTCACACTGAATATTGACTTTTCAAGATGTTTGTCAAAGAAAGAGAAAAGAAATTTAAAATCCTAACTATTGGATTAAGTATGAATGGATTAAGTAAGAATTTTTTAAAGATGGGAGAGCTATAATCATAGGGAGGCAGCTAATTGTTGTTGTTTGTCCTTCATTTTTGAAGAGGACCAATGATGTCACAAGTGATGTCTTAACTCATGGGTGAATTGGATTTAAGTGAAGCAGAATTGTAGAAAATTGGCAGCCTCTCTCTGTCTGTCTGTCTGTCTGTCTATCTCTCTCTCTCTCTCTCTCTCTGTCTCTCTCTCTCTCTGTCATCAAAATCCTTGACAAATGTCAAGATGACTAGAGATGGCCCAGGATGCAGTGAATGATCAGGATGCAATGTCTCTGTTACCTAACCAGCTCTAAGTCCTGCACTGTGCTTACTCTAGTTGCCTTCATAGTCATTGGAATAATTGTTCTCATCTACTCATTCCAATAGGGGAATTCTTCATATGCTTGGGAATAAATACCAATAGGTCTGAGGTCTGATGGTTATCATCAAACTGGTTTAACCTATCTGTTGAGATGTTTTTATTAGGGTTCCAACATGCATGCTATAACTTCTTAGAAACACAGGTAAGAGTTAGGTGAAAGGTGGACACCAAAAGGGATTAGGCAAACCCTCACATCAGAGTTGCTACTCCTTGTGGAAGCAGTCAGTAGACAAGGAGAGATTGAAGATTAGTGAGAGAGTAAGAATGATAAAGGGAGCAATCTACTGAAGAAGAAGGGATAGAAAGAGATCACTTGTTCATGAAGGAGGATTTGCATGGATCTGGCAAAAAAATTGATTTTCTTTATGACATTTTAATAGTAATAATTAACAAAGGATTTTTTCCCCTTATAACACCATAGACTATGTAAGTATTAGCAAAGGATCAGAGTTTAAGTGACTTTGTCCATGGTCATACAGCTAGTAAGAAATAGAGCCAGAATTCAAACTATCACTATTGCAATGCAATAATATTTCTGGGGGAAAGACATAGAGGATTGTGAACAGTGATTATTTGTCAGACTCTTTCTGTGAAGTGTGGGGAGAAAAGTCTAAGAAATGCTAACTCACTTTTGCCTCTCTCCAGAGAGGTGATGAACTATAGATGTAGAGTGATTCATACGTTTTCAGACATGTGAATGCGATCATTTCTTTTGCTTGTTTCTCCTGGTTTGTTACAAAGAAGGGTTCAGTTGCAAAAAAAAAAAAAAAAAGGATAGAGTAGGAAATAATTTGGAAGTAACAATTATATTTTTTAAAAGGGAAAAGAAAAAAAAATCAATAAAACTTTTTTAAAAAATGAACACTAATGAATAAAGAAGAATCTAGTGCTTTGAAAAAACATTAGCATTAAAATCCCTGACTACAAAGGAAAGAGTTTGTTGTTAGAGCTCTGCCAGAGATTTTGAAAGCAAAGTACTGTTCCAGGAAACTTGTGAACTTTCTTTTTCACATTCTGAATTCTTTCTGACCTTCTTCTCCTGATAAATCTTCTTGTTCATTCTTTGTCACTTGTCCACATTCACTGATCACAGTAGGTCCCCAGAGAAAATGCCAGTGGCTGACACAGGCCTATGAAAGCGGCCCTCAATTCCTCTGGGAATGCAAACTACTAAAGCCCAGAAGCCTCTTAGTTAGAAACCCTGTGTGCCAGATGGCAGGGTCACAATCTACCATGGTTCCCTGGGCTCTGGGTCTAAATGTTAACTCTTATTTTCCCAAATGTTTTATCTTTTGCTTTCTCTCAGTTAAGACTATTGTTTCACTTTAAATAAGATTATTTTCAGGAAGGGGAAAAGGTTAGATTTGTTTGTTGATTTAGTTTTGTTTTAAGACCAAATAGGGCAAAGGGATTTTTATAACATACTTATATTCTCTAAGTTTCTCTGTCTATTTTATGATTGTAAAGATAATATTTTCCAATGAACATAACTGATGGAAGTTTGATCAGTCTTTTCTCACATTTTATCCGGAGTAATTTAACATGGCTCAAATCCTAAATTCAAATCCTGGCTTGACCACTTACTATGTGACCTTTGATAAATCCCCATTTCCCTTATCTGTAAAAGGACAGGCTTAAAGCCACAAGAACTTTAAGGTCTATTCCAACTCTAGATCTAAGAAGTTATGTTGCATGCCTAAATCATTCTTATCCAGATTTTATAGAAATGCAAAAATAGCCCTGTGGGTCAATAGTTGCTTATATCTTCTCAGTCACAATTTTGGGTGATGATTTTTTCTAATCTTTTAGAATTTCTCCCTTTTAAAGATATGCTGAAAACCAGTCCTTGGGGACTTTAAAATTGTGTTGGCTACAGCATGGACTTTTTTTTTTCATGTATTTAATAAAGTCCACCAACTTTTCCCAAACGTATCTTCTGCACTATTGACACTTCTTCAAGTGGTATACAGGCAGCTAGTTGGCACAATAGATAAAGCACTGGGCCTGAAGTCAGGAAAATTTATCTCCTTTATTTTAAATCTAACCTTAGATAGTGTGACTCTGAGCAAGTCATTTAACCCTGTTTGTCTCAATTTTCTCATCAAAAAAAAATGAGTTGGAGAAGAAAGTCTTCTTTACCAAGAAAAGCCCAAATGGGATCATGAAGAGTTGGACACAACTGAAATGATTGAACAATAACAACCACATGTGATACTATAGCATGGACTGAGATAGTGGGTCATAAATGTTCCATTCACAGGGGAGCATCGTGGAAAATGTTCTGGAATTGGATCTGAAGCTCTAGGTCCAAATGCTAATTATCTTTTTACCTGCCTGAGCTTTGCTTAGTCTGTTAGGATAGCCTTTCTGGGCCCCTCAGTTTCTTTATTGTAAAGTTAAATATTGAGCTCTGTGACCTTTAAGGTAGAGACCTTAGCTTAAAAACTGTGATATGATTACTCTAAGAATCTTAGTGATATTTTATTTCATATTTACATTTCTCACAAAAGTAGTGTCTTGATTTTCATGTGAATTGGATTCAAGTGAGGCAGAGTTGGACAAAGTCATCAGCCTGACTCTATCTTCCTGAATCACTGAAGTCCAGTAGCAGGACAAAAGTCAAAGTGACTGGCAATGGTCCAGGATGCTACAGATGACCTTGGCATCTTTAATGTCTGACCAAGTTCTAAGCATTCCATAGTACTTTTTAGATAGAAATATAAGTCTTAGAATAATGAAGCATCTTGCTAACGTCACACTGATTATAAGTAGCAAATTCAGGTCATAGTTATATACAACTTGTAATCTTTCTACTCCACAGAGTTTTATAAATGAGCTTGTTCTTTATAACCTTGGATGCAGTGTCTCACCATTTGACAGTGATCAAGTGATTTTGGCTGAAATGATTTGGGAGCCACGTTAGCTGCCTTTGTGAATAACAACAATGTGGCATTTTAAGGTGTGTAACAAACTTTGCATATGCTGTTTTATTTTATACTCACAACACCTCTGGGAGTTAGATGCTATTTATTATACCCATTTTGTAGATAAGAAAACTGAGTCTAAGAGAGATTAATGGGTTTGCTTGGGATCAACTAGCTAGCAATTTTCATAGGAATAACAGTTCTCAGAGGAATAGTCATCTTCTGGACTGCTGACTTCAGGTTGTCATCCCAATCTACCACTTCTGAGATCCCCATCTTCTTCCTGTGTAGTCAGGGGTCAAAAACTGCTGACTGTGCCATAGAGGCAGCACCAAAATATCAAAGGGTCAAATCATCTCCCAATCCTGAACTCAATTTTGCCCTACCAGGATCATAGTGGTCCACCAATGGATCTGGGAACTTATGTCATGCTTTTCATATGGGATAGTTAGGCAAATGCTGACTGAAATATAATCTTAAGATCTTCCTTACACTCAAGTTCCTTATACTCCCTAGCCCTCATTACTATCTTACAACTGAATTTTCCCTATTTACCAAAATTCCAATGGTATTTATTACTACCCTTTGTGCACATGATAAAACCAACTCTACTGATTCCTCTATTTGCCTTGGAAGCATCTTTCCATTTAATTATAAATCTATTGCATATTTTGGTTTCATTTCTATAGAGAAGGTCAAAATTAGTATAGTTCAGTTATTCCAAGAATATATCAATCCATTGATTATTAGACAAGAGTCTCTCAATTAAGATTACCAAAATGTCATTATTTATTGACTGCAAAATGTGTGATTCATTTACCCCACCCTCTTTATGCTTTTCTGCTACTATCACTGTGTAAATGAAAGGGGAACATTGTAAGTGAATAAAGCCCATTTTGTATTTGTTTTGTGTTTTCCAAGGCCAAAAAAAATTAATCCTATAGTGACCAATCTATTGGTTTGTATAATCTCTTCTTAGCTAGCCTGTTCCCCAGACAGGCTATAACAATAAGATCATGGATGTACAGCTGGAAAGAACCTTAGAGGTCACCTACCTTAAGCCTCTTGTTTTATAAGTGAGGAAACCAAAAACAGATAGTTTAAGTGACTTGACCAAGATCACACAGACTAAATAATAGGGAGGTATTTGAACTCAAATTCTCTGACTACAAATTCAGTGCTTTTTCCACTGTGCTACACTGTCTTATTATTGGGATCATATTCAAAGCATTTCTAATGTGATAAAACTTATAAGAGTTGACCTTCAAGTGTCCATAGTTATCTCCATTCCATTTTAAAATATAACCTTATTTTCTGCTACTTTTTTTAATATTGAACCTGATTTTCCTCTGAACCCCAAGTTTTATCTATTCCCTGGTATATGAAGGTAATGGAATATTATTGTTCTATAAGAAATGACGAGCAGACTGATTTCAGAAAAGTGCAGAAAGACTCACATGAACATATTCTAAGTAAAGTGAGTAGAACAAAGAGAACATTGTACACAGCAACAAGAAGATTATGTGATGATCAGTTGTGATGGACTTGACTCTTTTCAACAATGAGGTGATTCAAGGCAATTCCAATAGACTTGTGATGGAAAACACATCCACATCCGGAAAGGAACTATGGAAACTGAATATGGATCAAAGCATAGTAATTTCACCTTATCTTTTTTTTTTTGTATTGTTGTTTGTTTGCTTTTTTTCTTGTATTGTTTTTTCTTTCACCTTTTAATCTAATTTTTTCTTGTGCAGCATGACAAATATGGAAATATATTTAGAAAAATTGCACATTTACCTATATTGTATTACTTACTGTCTATGGGAGAGAGTGGGGGAGGGAAGAAGGGAGGAAGGGAGAAAACATTGGAACACAAGGTTTTGCAAAGATGGATACTGAAAACTATCTTTGCATGTATTTGGCAAAATAAGGAACTTTAAAAAAAAATTAAAAGGGAAAGCTATATCAATCCATACCTCCTTCTACAGTCTATCCCAGAATCAAACTTACATAAGATTCCAAATAGAACATCCCCTAGGCAACATTCAACCAAAACCTTTAATCTGTTTCTTTCACTTTCCTGTGAAATAGTATTAGAACAAGGGAAACTGTGCTGTTTGACAAAGAAGGAATTTCACTGCATTTGTGGAAGAATTTCTAGGCCCTTCTGAATATCAAAGGTGGCTAAGACAGAGGTGTCACAAAGAAATCTCCCCTACTCTTTCAAATAAGTGAATTCTCTCTTTTACTTCCATGTTTTCCTCTTCCTCTTCACTTCAAAATTCTGAATGAGCTGATTTTTCTTCTCTCTTTAGATATATGACAGTTTCTGGGTAAGAGCAGCAGACAACTGTAAGGAAATTCCCTTCTAAACAAATACTAATTACAGGATTTAAATTTCCCCATTTAAAACTAAAGCTAAACAGATCCTTGAAGGGGAGAGGGGAGAGAAAGAAGAGTTATAGATTAAGGTAAATGAGGCGTGAGAGACTATTTTCCCTATGTAGGGATGGGTTTAGAAATGTTAACATTGTAACCCCAAATTTCCACTTAGTTACTATTTGACTTCAGTCAAAAACTTTCTATGTAAAATTCAACTGTTATACAAATGTAACCCTTTCTATACTCTGGGTCTCTAAGAGCTATTATCTTTACACATTTGAAAGAGAGTTAAAGTATATGATGAAGTTTCCTCTTAGGAGGGCAGAAGTTGGGGAAGAAAGAAAAATTGTGAATCAGCTACCAATCAACTCATTGAGGAAGGAAGAAAAGTGATTGGCGGGGGGGGGGGGATTTTGAATGGGTATGAATAACATAAATCTCTAGGTAGAGAGATTGCTGAGAGATGGAAGAAGGGAATTGGCAGTGGGGAACAAGAAATATTCAACCTCCACCACTCAACCAGTAAGCTGAGAAGTAAAAGCTAGGAGATGGAAAGAGTGAGAAAGAACAGATTTAAGATAAAGGGAAAGATAGAGGCATTCCAGAGGTTACAAGGAAGGTCGAATTTAAGATGAAGCTTTAGAGTGGGAAGGAAAGAAAATGGGAATGAGATATCAGATGGCAGGAGTGAAGAATGGACTTTGGATGATTACCTTTCAGAGTTCTGAGTCATTAGGATATATTGTATATGACTAAGTTTAAAACTGCTTATCAATGAGTGGAAGGCACTACTCATGTACCCTCAAAGGAGATGGGAGGCTTAAAATCAAATAGAGAGCTGCTCTTTTTTGCACAAGAAGTTCTCCACATCCCAGTTTAGAGATTGACTGGCAGCAGGAAGTAGCAGAGGCCTTGTGCTGGTAAAGATGGAAGTGATTGCTTTGAGGCATATGGAAGATCCCTACCCCTAGAAGCTTTTCCTTGCAGAACACACCATGCCCAGCAGGAAAGGGAAGGTTTGGGGTGCTATTGCACCCTGAGGAGACAGGCTATAAGTCAGCAGCAGAAAGTAGTAAATTTCCTTCACAGATGGAAGATACCCCACTTAACTTCTAGCATCTTTCTTCACTTCTTTGCAGCCTTTGGCTGTTCATTTCCTCTTCTTCTATCACTTTTTTTCTTTAGGTTTTTGTGATGTGACTAGATCTTTATCCACGTCATTCCTTTTGACCTTAAATAATCATCAAGGCTCTATCTTAACCCCTCATCTTATCTCTCTCTGTAATATTTAACTGAGTGAACTCATCAGCTCCGTGATTCTATTATCTCTATGCAAATAACTCCAAGATGTATTTGTCTATCTTTAACCTATCTCCTGACCTCTAGTCCCATACCTCCAATTATCTATTAGATACTTAGAATGCAATGTCTCATAGAAATCTTAAACTCAATATATCAAAAAAATTAACTCATTATTTTCCCCCAAGAATCTATCTTCCATATTTCCCTATTGATATTGAGAGTAATATCATTCTCCTAGTCATCTCAGCTTACAACCTATATTTCATCCTGATTCTTCATTCTCTCTTATTCTCCATATCTAATCAGTTGTCATTTCTACCTTCACAATATTTCTCCTTTCCAGCTCCTTCTTTCCTCTGACACTGCTACCATCTGGTAAAGAATCTCATCTCACATCTGAACTTGCAGTAGCTTGCTGGTTGGTATCCCTACTTCAAACCTCTTCCCACTCCAGTCCACCCTCCATTCAGCACCAGATTGATCTTCCTAAAGTGAAAGTTTGACCATGTCATTTCATCCTTACAACAATTTTAGGAAATGGGTACTTTCATTATCCCCATGAGTTTGAGAGAGATTAAGTGTTATGCAGAGGGTCACACAGCTGGTCACCAAGAGAGGCAGAATTTGAATTCAACCTTTCCTGACTCCAAGCCCAGCTAAGCCATCTTCCCCTAAGAAGTAAAGAATTATTATTGCTTTTTTATCTTTATCCCTTTCACCTGGAATAACACTTTTCACTTATATAGTATAGTAATACTTAATAAATATTAATAGAAATGAATTATGGTATGTCCAGCTGAAGTGGAATGGAAATGAAGTTCTTTAGAGCTGAGATAGTACAAGCCAATGTGTTGGAAGAGCCTTTATTGCAGATTTTGGTGAGAAAGAAAATGATAAGAAACTAGGAATAAAAAAGAGGCAACAAAGTTATAGAGAAAGGGGGAAGATGGTCCTGGAGGCTACTTGGATAGGATAACATAAATGGATAGTACAAATTTCAAAAGTTATGGAAATAACAGGAATGAACAGATAGTGTGCAGACCCTTCCTCCTTGCCCTATATACATTAAGCTGAATCAAGGAAGGAATCATCTGTGTTGGATAAGACAAAGATAGACAGAAAGGAAAAGATGATTTTCATTTAGAGAAAGGTAAAAAAGGTTCTTTAAAAAAAATTCTCTCCTTCAAAGCTCCTGGCACCATCAAATACTTCAGCAACAGAAATACATATAAATTCTATTTCAATGGAAATGACATTTTAAAAGATGTGTTATCCTCTTCTTTGCAACTTTACTCAAAGGCCCATTGGGCTGTCCCATAAAACTTAAGTTGAAATCTGCTATATATTTTGTCACTGTCTCCCCATTAGAATTAGACCTATTTGAGAGCAGATACTATCTTACTTTTTTCATTTGTAGCTCCAATGTTTTGCACATAGTATAAGCTTAATAAATACTTTGTCAGTCATTCATTCAAAGTTTTGGTTAAAAAATTATTAATAAATAAATGAACATTAAAAAAAAGTTTTGGTTAATCCAAAGAAAGACTAAGTTCGTGCACCAGTGACACCAAGGTTAGTTAAGGGAGTGAAGAGAGAGAGAGAGAGAGAGAGAGAGAGAGAGAGAGAGAGAGAGA
>JAJPUD010001524.1:0-13074 GCA_023553655.1 Myrmecobius fasciatus | reverse complement strand
AGAGAGAGAGAGAGAGAGAGAGAGAGAGAGAGAGAGAGAGAGAGAGAAAACACATAAGTATCCTAAGAATAAATATGGCATCTCTTTTTTTCTACCTTTCTTCTAAAGCCGGGATCCCTTCACATAGAACAGAAGAAGGTTGACTAACCATTAAGTTCCCCTAGGTCTGAATTAGGAGGCAGAGACTATAGTCTACAATACTCAGAAACTGGGGGAGGGAGGGAGGAAGTGATGGAGAAGTACAGACAGGAAAGGATGGCCCACTTCCTTATTCCCTCATGAGAGACTTCACATTACTTAATGTAAAAATAGAACCAAAAGTGTTAAAATAACAGGGAAATAAGCCTATTTTCCTTTATACATATATGTGTGTGTATGTGTATTTATTTTATATATATATACGTGTGCACACACACACACATATATATATATATGCTGTAGTTTTCTTCACAGAAAATGTCTCCCTGTGAGTTATCATAGCTTTGCTTTGTTTTTTGTTTTTTGTTTTTAATCACAAATTTTAAGGAAAGGTCCACAGATCCTTGGTGCCTAACATCCCCAGAGATCTCTCACTGCCTTCCAAGTCTATGATTTTATAGTCTAAACTGTAGGGGAATTTGCAGACACAGTATTATATATCCCATAATCTTCAACAAAAGGAGGCTATTGAAAAGGGTAAATAGTATAGAGGGTGCCTGGGAAGACAATGGGCTGAAGTCTGATAGGAAATGCTTTGTGCTTAGGAATGTTCCCAAGGATGGCAAGGAAAGAAATAATGGGAAGCTGGGAGACAGCTGAAGAATCATATTAATGATTGGAAGATTTAGTTCTCGGAATAGTTTATAGAAGGAAGCAGGCTAAGGTCAAATGTTCCTTAAATCTGAACTATATGACTAAGCTAGGCTTAGAAAGGTAAGAGTATATAGCACAGGAGACATTTTTTTCTTTTTTTCTGATTATCTGTGAATTTGGGGAATAAGAAACATATCTTCTGTGAAATCTTCTTCCCTGAACAATATAAATGCATTCGGGGTTACCAAGATAGGCTAAGTTTACTATGAAACACCTCTTTTAAGATGCTTTTATTCATTTCCCCAAGTTAGGGCCTCTATACTATAGCCTTTAGGAGCATTCTATACTCCTACATCCACCAAATTTACCTACATATAGCTAAATAGTGAAGTAGATAAAGCATGGGCTTGAAGTCAGGAAGATTTGAATTCTAAACCTTCTTCAGAAACTTATTATTTATGTGACCTTCATATCATTTTAACTTCTTTTTGCCTCAGTTTCCTAGCATTTATCTCTTATGATTATTGTAAAGATCAAATGAGATAATATTTGTAAAATGATTTATAAACTTTAAGATGTATAAGTATGTTTTCCATACAAATATATAATTATTTTGTATATATACAGAACTTACTTATTTCTGAATATATCCTCCACTGATGCTCCCCTCAAAAAATGTTAAGTTCCTAACATCAGAGACTCACTTTCAGCTTTGTATTTCTAATGCCTAGCACAGTATCCAAAATATAGTAGTTGCTTAATAAATAAATAATAATACCTAGCATTTGTTTTTAAATTATATTTTCATATTAATCATGTTGTGAAAGGAAAATCAGAATAAAAGGGAAAAAACACGAGTAAGAAAAAAAAGTGAAAATGATATGCTTCAATCTGCATTCAGTCCCCAGAGTTCTTGCTCTGGATGTAGATAGCAATTTCCATCACAAGTCTATTAGAATTGTCTTGGATCACTATAAATAGCTAGCATTTATACAGAACTTTAAGATTTTGCAAATATGGAAAAATAAAATACTACTGGGGAAGGAATGTACACGTTTAACCTAATTCAGATTGCTTACTGTCTTGGGAAGAGAGGAGGTAACAAATGAAGGGAGAAAAATTTGGAACACAATATCTTACAAAAATGAATGAAAACTATCTTTATGTGTATTTCAAAAAGTAAAATATTATTAGATTTTGCAAAATGCTTTACATATGTTAGCTCATTTGATCCTCACAACAACCCTGGGAGTTATTATTATCCTCATTTTATAGTTGAGGAAAAGGAGGGTAAGAGACGTTACTCAATTTGCCCAAGATCTCTGAAGTAAGTTTGAAACTCCAGTGTTGCTGACTCCAAGGCTAGCACACCATCCACTGTGTCACCAAGCTGCTCCATATTAAATAAATGCTTACTGGTTAATTGATAGTAAGGAAATACCCATCTTGCTGAAAAGAAATCATCTTGGGGCAGCTAGGTGGCGCAGTGTTTAGAGCACCAGCCCTGAAGTCAGGAGGACCTGAGTTCAAATCTGGTCTCAGACATTTCCTAGCTGTGTGACCCTGGGCAAGTCACTTAACCCCAATTGCCTCAGCAAAAAAAAAAAAAAAATCATCTTGACCCCATCATTCAATATTTCTTCTTCATCTAGTTTTTTTTTTTTAAAAAAACATCTTTTAAATAATAAGTTGTTTTTAACCAAGTAGCCTACTGCTCAGGAAGTTAGATACAATAAAGTAGAGGAACTCTGAAAGTATGGCATGACATAAATATAGGTAGTCTCAGGGTCAGAAAAATCCAGGTTTAAATCCCAGATCCAACCTTTCTAGGCCAGTGACAATTTCAATTATCCTAGTTCCTCATCTGTAATACAGGGATAGTACAACTAGCATTCCCTACTTCCAAGGGATGTTTTGAGGGCAGTGCTTTAAATATGTTTTTAACCATAGTCTAGCATGGATTTATAGTCTTGGTTCCTGGGTTCCAATTCTGCCTCTGTCACTTCTTACCTAAATGACCTTAGTCAAGCCACTTCTCGAGGCCTCAATTTCTATCTATAAAATGAGGGGGTTGGGCAAGTGAATCTCTAAGTTCCCTTCCAGCTCTAAATTTATGATCCTATGTTTTTCTCCCAGACAGCTTTTGGGAACAGGAGGCAGGAAACAGCTTGCTCCATTTTGCCACTTGGGACAGAGTGCCTGTTTTCTGTTCTTGCTAAAGAGCTTGGTGTTTTAGAGTTTTCTAATCTGTCAGCAAGAAGTCCACCTTAGGTGATGTTTTTCTGTACCTTCTTTCATTAGTTTTAGCCTTGCCTGTGCTGCCTGGGAGACAGTGGCAAAGGGGACTAAAAAGCAATTGAAAATACCATTGGTTTCCAAATTAGAGACTTTATGTCTTGCTACTCATTGTTTTGCATTTTTATAAAGTATGATCCAGACTTTTTCCCCATAATCCATTGGAAAATACTTTCAATTTGTAATGCAAACTTGGATGGTTAGAAACGGCAATTTTCTCAGCTCAAATCTCCATAAATCAAGTTAGCTGCAGCCGAGGTGGTTAAGTGTTTGCTGTGGAGTGACTGGCTGTGTCATTTTAGAAAGGCCTATTGATGTTGTTTCAGCTGCTGATTTAAAAAATGTTAAGCTATCTCCCCATTTGAGGACTTGATTTACTGACATTTAAAATGACTAAATTCGCTTTTCTGGACATTCAAGTCAAATATTTATTGTATTGCACGTGACAGGAGCTTCCAAAGCCATGCTGCACCTTGATCAGTAGCTGAGATTGAATGCAAATATTCTTTTAATATGCTTGATACTAATCACTAAAAGAAGGGAAGGAGAAACAAAGGAAAGAAGGGAAGGTAGGAAGGAAGAAAAGAAGAAATGGGATAAGGAAGAAATAAAAGAAGAAAAAGAAAGAAAAAAGAGTAGAGAATGAGTGTCATAAATAATTTCACTTGAGTGAATGCTGAAATTAGGCAAGGCACTGCATTTCTTGGCTCCTGGGAGACTGTTTGCAGCCAGATATGTAGAGTATTCCGTGGCCAAAGCCTAGCCTTTTCAGAAATGGAAAGCAGGCAAAACAATATGATCTTCTTTTAAAGTAGCATGTTGGAACGATACCCAGGGTTAAATATACCTAGACAGTTTTCAGGACTACAGCTACAGCTGACTGCAAAAGCAAACAATGTTTATAAAGGTCCATGAGCTGGGAAAGGCGATAATGAATGGGATGTACTTATGTATTGCTGGCAGGCACTTGGGATGGTACAAGACAGCTAATTGCATTACTGTATTACCTTACACTATGGTGACCCAATAATTTTAGAAGTAGCTGTGCATATGCCAAGCCTCCCCTTTTAGAAGGGACATTCTATTTTTAGCAAATTACTATTTTTGCTCCCTTTGCCTGCAAAACCAAGGCAAGTAGAATGGGTTTTACCTTTATTCCCCACCTAAATCTTTTTTTTCCTCTCTATTCTCAAATGTTGACATGTGTGTCAGTTATGATTGGACTGAACTATGAAATGATGGATCCCATTTTCCCTCCGCCCTTGGTAATCTTTAGTTGTAGCATAACTTGCAAGACCACTTACTGTGGTTCTCACTCAAATTACATGAAGGAAATATTTATCCTGTTAGAATCTGGTACATTTCCAGGACAGACTGCCAGCTACAGTATACTAAAGGTTGAGGGAGAACACAGTTAGCTGAAGAAATAAAGGAGCAACCCGGGAAAACTGGGCTGAAAAAATGGCTGCATAAGACCATGATTTGGTTTGGGTTTTTTTCCTTCTTAAATAGTAAATAGCTTGAGACAACCATAAATGCTGCCCTACATACTTATACAGAGGAATCAATGAAAATGAAAAAATAAAGACGTATTGAAAGAGGAATTGAGTTTTTTTCCCTTTTATAAGTACTTCTGGAAAATATCTGCACAGAATTGAATATCCAAATGTGTATATAGAGCAATTTAATAGAATGTATTATTCACAAAGAATTCCTAGATTTTGTCAATGAGAGTAAAATTATAGCCTTATAATTTCTATCAATAATTAAAAATTAGATTACCAATTAATTTGTATTTAAGCAGATGAAAACTATAGAACAAAAATAGAATGTAAACAAGATTTAGGTTTATCTGTGAGGAAATTTATAGTAAAAAGAACGGGGAACATAGACTTCACAGTAATATTAAAAGCCTACCAGTAAATAAATATTTATGGAGTACTTGATAGTTGTGTTAAACATCGTACTGAGCACTGGTAATACAAAGAAAGTCATAAATAAAATGAAAATAGTTCTTTCACTCAAAGAATTCACATTCTAAATGGGGGAGACAATATAGAAATAATTAACTTTATTATATATGTGTGTATACATACATGTACAAATATACATGTATGTATATAGATAGATACATATATATGTGTATATTTATATATATATAAAGAGTAGATAAATCATCTCAGCGAGGAATATCTGGAGGAACTAGCAAAGTCCTCCTGCAAAAAAAAAGGGGGGGGGTGAGCCGAATCTTGAACAAAGCCAGGGAAATGAAGAGGCTGAGGTGAAGGGGCAGAGAATTCCAGGTATGAGAGATGGCCAGTGGTACAAAATCACAAAGTCTGGAGATAGAATGTCATTGCAAGGGACAGCAAGTTGGCCTGCATCCCTGGATTGTAAAGGACGTGGAAAGGAATAAAAGGTGAGAAGTCTGGAAAGATAGGAAGGGTTTAAATGTTCGACAAAGAACTTTGTATTTGATCCTGGAGATAATAAGGAGCCACTAGAGTTTATTGAAAGAGGAGGAGAGAAATAATATAGTCAAATTCATGCTTAGAAAAATGCATGAACTAGAGAGGGAAGAGGATTGAGGCAGGGAGAACAATTAGAAAACTATTGTTAATAGTCCAAGCTAGAAGTGATGAGGGCCAAAGAATAGTAGCTGTGGGTGGAGAGGTGATATGAGAAGAAAAGTCAAGCAGAGAAAAATAACAAATTTGACTCGATTGGCTTTGTGGGGTGAATAAGAGTGAGAAGTCAAAGATATATTATATTATAATCTGGGATTATAATAATCTTGAGTGACAGGAAGAATGGTAATATCCTCCCAGCCCTGTTTCTGGCTCCAGGGCCACACAACTAGTAAGCATCTGAGACCAGATTTGGAAGTGGAAGCTCTATGAGGGCAAGAATGGTCTTTCTTCTTTTTAGTTTTATCTCTAGTATTTAGTATGTACTAAGTTCTTAATAAATAAAATGGGAAAGAAAACAAAATGAAAACAAACAAACAACAAAAAGAATGAAAATACTATGTTGTGATCTATAATCAGTCCCCACACTGCTCTAGAGAGCCCTAGGTTCATATGGCTCTCTCCATCTCAAGACTATGTGAACTGGCTTAAATCACCTCCCTGTTGAAAAGAGCCATGTCCATCACAATTGATCATCACATAATCTTGTTGCTGTATATGATGTTCTCTTGGTTCTTCTCACTTCACTTAGCATCATTTCATACAGATCTCTCCAGGCCTCTCAGAAATCATCCTGTTGATCATTTCTTATAAAATAATAATATTCCATAACATTCATATACCATAATTTATTCAGACATTCAGCATAATTTATTCATCCACTCAGTTTTCAGTTTCTTGCCACTACAAAAAAGAACTGCTACAAACATTTTTATACATGTGGATCCTTTTCCCTTTTTTATGATTTCTTTGGAATACAAGCCCAGTAGAGACTGCTAAATCAAAGGGTATGCACAGTTTGATAGCCCTTTGAGCATAGCTGGAACCTAAATTAAAAGAAAATAGAGAATTCCCAAAGTTAATAGAAATTTTCTACAACCTGTTAGCTTCATCTCTATTAATTCAATTGTACACCAGGAAAAATAGTTTCCTATATGCAGTCAACATGTAGAACATTTGCAAGATCACAGAGCAATGTAATAACAGGTTGGAAGTGGGAGTGGGTAAGATGTTAGGTAAGTGTGAAGTACATAGGAAGCACGTGGCCATAATAAAAGAAGTATAACATGTCTTTGTTTCCTCACTTCTTTCTCTTTCAGTACCCCTTTCCTTAGTTTGGACATCCTTGTTACAAATCTGAGTGTGGAGTGACTTGAAATTTGGAGTAGAGATTTGAGGCTCATAGACTTAGTGCAGGAAGAACACCTCAGATACATTCTAGTTCAACTCTCTCATTTCACAGACAAGCAATCTAAGGTCCACTTTTAGAATTTAGCCAAATATATGAACTGATGCTAAGTGAAATGAGCAGAACCAGATCATTGTACACAACAACAGCAATATTATATACAATTATCAATTCTGATGGACGTGGCTCTTTCCAACAATGAAATGATCGAAGCCAGTTTCAATGATCTTGTGACAAATGAGGAAACTGAAATCAAAAGAGATAAAGAAATTTGATCAAAGCCACACTTATTTCATTTTATCCTCACAACAACCCTGGAAGGTAGATGGTATTATCATCCCTATTTTGCAGATAAGGAACCTGTGGCACACAGCTAGTAAATATAAGAACTCATAAGTAATTGACAGAACCCAGAACATGAATCCAAGTTCACTAGAAGTGAACAATTGCCAAATGTTGACTCCCATTCATGGCCTCTGAGAAATTCACAAAAGATTCTCTTGGGGGACACAAATTCGAACTTCCAATGCTATTACCATTTTTTTGCAGGCAGCAATATATATTTCCAGCTGTCTCCTAGCATGTTGTTCTTTGGGTTGACTCCTACGAACTTGTTCACTATAGTGGAAAGGTGGAGTGTAGTCAAGGCCAGGACAGCCTCAAGTCAAGACTTTCTCTATCTTGATCCCCATTTTGCCTTCTCCTTCTGGTTTTGAATTCCCCTGTTAGTCTTTACATTAAGATTCCAGCCAGCCAAGAACTTCATGTCACTCACCATCTCCTTGACTTCCCTCAAACTACTATTTTCAAGTCTTTAAATCCTATTAATCTTATTGTAGAAATAATGAATGCCATCTTTGTTTGAGCTAGCTAACATATAAAAAATATTTATTGAGCTCATTAAAGTATTAATTATGCATGTGTTAATCCTTTGGCCACCAAAGTTAAGTCAAAGCAGTATTTTTAAAACACCTACTACATTTCCAGCAATTACCTGTTGGGTTTTTAAACATAGGATAGGCAACTTCCCCAATGATAGTTAAACAAATGGAATATTATTGTTCTGTGAGAAATGACCAGCAGGACGATTTCAGAGAGGCCTGGAGAGACTTGCATGAACTAATGCTGAGTGAAGTGAGCAGAACCAGGAGATCATTTTTCACGGCAACAACAATACTATATGAGGATCAGTTCTAATGGGCATGACTCTCTTCAACAATGAAATGTTTCAAACCAGTTCCAATTGTTCAGTGAAGAAAGCCATATACACTCAGAAAGAGGGATGTGAAATGTGGACCACAACATAATATTTTCATGCTCTCTATTGATGTTTGCTTGTATTGCATTTCCTTTATCTAATTATTTTTTCTTGTAGATACGATTTCTCCTGCACAAAAATGATGTGTGGAAATAAGTATACATATATTCGATTTCTTAAGTATTTTAACATAATTAACATGTATTGGACTTCCTGCCATCTAGGGGAGGGGTGGGGAGTGGGGGGGAAAAATTTGTAACAGAAAGCTTTGTAAGGGTTATTGTTGAAGAATTATCCACACATATGTTTTGCAAATAAAAAGTATTAATAAAAAATTTTTAAAAGATAGTTAAAATATTAATTTCAAAGTAAGGATTTTAAAAAAAGCCATAATCTAACAATTTAATGATTGTTCATGGACATTAATATCAGTCTCTCTCCTAAGCTCCAGTCCCTAAACATTAGTGAACATTTCAAACAGAACTCATTCAGTTTTCCACAAAACCCATTCCTTTTCCAGACTTCCCTATTTCTATCAGCAGTTCCACTATCCTTCCAGTCATCCAGCTTCAAGAGATCAAGGCATCCTTTACCCTTCCCTCTGATCCTTAATCAATTAGTTGCCAAAAGCTGTTGTTTCTTTCTCTCATCTCTTATATCCATCCCTTTTCTCCTCCAGATAAGATCCAGATCAGGATGATTGAAGACAGTCCTGGATGCACTGAATGGGTGTAGCCTCAATCAAACTAAGGTTGAAGACTTTAGCTTAAAAAGGCCAAGGTCTCCCATTGCATTCAGGGCCATCTCCAATCCTCTTGATCTATATATGGCCACTAGAGCCAGGGGGCTCTGGAAGGGAAGGTGAGGTAGGCGACTTTGCAGTCTCTCCCTTATTTAAATCCACTTCACTTGCATGTCATGGTATCACTTCTCTGATATCATCGTCCTCTTCAAGAATGAAGGACAAACAATAACATATCCATCCTGTACATCATAAACTTCTTTTAATCATCACAAGCTTCCTATGGAAACAAAGACCCATCTCTTAATACTAATATTTTCCTAATTCTGCTTTGTGACAACAAGATACAAAATACAGCAGCATCCAGAGAAAAAAGAATAACATTCCTAGGTCAATGGAAAGGTATATTGTGGTAGGTGTGATATAATCAATATATTTTGCATATACCTATATTGTTGTATATTGTGTTTTCAATAAAATATCAATTCTTTGAAATCAGGCATTAAGTGGTGAAGTAGACAGAGTACTGGCCCTGGAGTCAGAAGAACCTGATCTTAAGTCTGGCCACTAGTTTTGTGACCCTAGGCAAAGCATTTAACCCTGTTTGCCTCAATTTCCTCATCTGGAAAATGAGCTGGGGAAGAAAATGGCAAACCACTCCAGTATCTTTGCCAAGAAAACTCCAAGAAAGGGACACAACTAAAATAACTAAACAACAAGGAATATCCAGTGTTTATTCAAAACATAAATAGTATTGTGTTATAATGAGAAGAGCCCTAGTCTTGAGATGTAGGTTTAAGTCTAGTCTTGATATGTAGGTTTAAGTCTCCAGCTCTGACACTTATTAGCTATTAGATTTTTTTCCAAGCTCTATATCCTAAAATACAATCTTTAAAGTTATGTCCAGATATTACATCTAAGGTCATGTCCAGTATGGAAAGCTACATCTCTAAGGTCATGTCCACATCTCACAGACTAAATGACTTGAAAAATCATCAGGTAGTAGTTAAAGGGTAGTTGCTAAAAGTAAAATGATTGTAGACCATGGGGAAGATCAAGGATCAATACTATATATTTTTAAAGTCAAACAATCAACAAGAATTTGTTAAATGTCTATGCGCCTGGCATTGTGACCTGCTCTCAAAGAGCTTACCTTCTAATTGGGGAGACAACATGAATATAAAAACATTTACAAGACATATAGAAATCAATGTAAAGTTACCTTGGAGAGGAAGGAACTAGCAGCAGGGGAAAGGAGAATGAAGTGGAGGAGAGAGAAATCAAGAAGTACTTTATACAGCACATGGTGTTTAAGCTGAATTTTGAAGGAAATCGAGAATTCTAGGAGATAGGATTGAAGAAAAAGAGTATTTCATTCATAGGGGACAGCTAATGCAAAAAGGGAAATGGAAGATGGATGTGTGAGTAAAAGCAAGGAGGTCAATATGACTGGGTTGTAGAGATTGTGGAGGGGACTAGTGCTTCTAGTGGATTGGAAAGGGAAAAAAAGAGTTAGTGTTGTGACGAGTTTTAAATGGCAAAAAGTATGAGGGAATAAGTAACTGAATCTGACCATGGCACTTTCTTAATTAGCAGGACTTGCAGTCAGATAGACTTCATGTATGGACCCTTAAAAACTATAGTGATTTGCTATAATATATATATATATATATATTTTATATAATATATAACATAATATTATATAATATATAATATAATAATACATATTACATGAATATATATATATATATTCATATAAAGCAGAGGGATCCTAGATAAATTGAGAGGTTCATCTCGTGAATACTTCACTGAAAATGTTTACTTTAAGGCAAGGCAAATGAGATCCTTTGCTGGTGATTCATACATAGTTCTGAAGCCTATCCATATTTCAAAATCCAACTCAAATGTCATCTCTTCTGTGAAGTCTTCCCTAATTCCTCTTGCAAATTAATCTCTGCCGCCTCTGACCTCACAAGTCTTTACACTCCTTTTAACAGAGGTTCACATATCCACTGCTCTGAAATATTCTTTAAGAGCCCTTGAGTGTCCTTGGGTCTTTTTTTTTTCCTCAAGCAGAGACTCCTGGGCCATCTAGATATTTCATATCTGTTAGAATTTCCCATCAGCAGCCCTAGATCCTAGAATCATTCTGTGGGGATGGAGGACTGTCTTTGTGTACCTTAAATCTGGATGCATTAGCTAGACCAATTTATCTGAATATACTGCCCTAATTCTCACTCCCCTCTCTAAATTTAAGGCTCATCTAGGCTGCAACCCCTACATATTTGCACCAAAAGGTCCAAAATATAGCCTGGCTAATTGCACAGAGGGCTGTATCCAGACAACTTGCCAAATATTCTTTAATAGTCTCACTGTTTTCATAAAATGGGATCACCAGTCACTCTCCCTCTAAGTCACACCACTAATTACTGCAGTCTAAATACTTAATCCATTTGTCCACACTCTTTTCTTCAGATTCTATTTACCCTTGCTCTCAACACCTTCTTTCTTAGACACCTAGGAACAGCTTCCAAACAAATCTACTCCCTCAATTAACAGTGTCAAAGAATGGTTCTGACACTTTCTAATAGCCTAGGGGAGAGAGGTGAGAATAAACTGAGGAAGAACTATTAGCAGTTGCAATGCACCACTGACAGAGCTATCTAATACTATTTATGCCTTTAATCTTCTTGTCATGTGAAGTATATGCCTCAGTTTCCCCATCTGTAAAATGAGTTAGAGAAGGAAATAGCAAACCGTTCCAGTACCTTAGCCAAAAAAACCTCAAATGGGTCACAAAGAGTGGGACATAATTGAAACAACTGAATAACAAAACCTGAAGTATATTTGTTTATAACTCTAAATTATTCCTATTCATACATAGAATCCCCAAAGGTAGGAACTACAGCTCAGTTTAGATATTAAGTTCTTGAAAAATGTTTGCAAAAATGAATGCATGAATGAAGTCTCTTACTTCCTGGAGCTTATCTTAATACTTTTGAATCCTTTAAAAATCATTTTCAAGTACTATAATTTTTGTTGATAGATTTTCTTCCCCAATCCCTCTGCATCTAGCCAAGGTCCTCCTTTTTCCTCCCATGGCTACTTAAAGATCCTAACCATGACAAAGCCCACCCTACCCCCACCAGGACCTGCCTCATCTTATCCCTCCCCATCAAGATCATTACATCTTCCTCTTTGACCTTAGATATGTGTTGTCCCTTATTTCCTCAGCGACCAAGCTCTCTAAAGCTAAATTTGAGACTGCTAATGTGTTAAGCAGGTGCTAATATAAGGTAATGTATTTCACCTCTCAGGTTAAATACTTACATTTTAACAAGGTATCCTAAAAATACACATTAATGGGAATTTCAGGTTCTTTTCTCAAACCAGGTGGGAGACACTTGGGTGCCCCTCAAATCATAATAGGCAAGCATGAGTTTTCTCCATCAACTAGTAAGGCTGCCTTTGTAAGACACCAATCACAATTTTGTGGGGATAGGTTTTCAAAATATTAATGTGCTTTTATTTCAGTGAGGTCTTTTATAGCAATCACTGTGATAGTATAGGCAGGCACTTTACTAGAGAAATAAATAACAGTTAAGGCAGTGTGATTTATTGGAAAGGGTACTAGAAAGGGTACAGTGAAATTCCCTGGCTCTTCTTTACATCTGTGTGATCCTGGGAAAATCTATTAACTTCTCTGGACCTTACTTTCCCCATCTGTAAAATAAGATAGAATTAGATTATTCCAAAGGCACCCTCCAATTATGATATCCTATGACCCAATTTTGGGTTGTAAACTTCCACAAAATTATATGTCTTATATGTAGCTGGGCACAACTGGAAATAAAAGCATACTGATGTAATAACTCACATCATTCTATCATATACTACCTAGAGCTTTGTGTATAAATAAAGTCCTTCTTGGCTCTTTTCAACAATGAGATGATTCAGGCCAATTCTAATACACTTACTTGTATTGAAGAGCCATCTACATCCAGGGAGAGGACTATGGGGACTGAATGAAAAGCACAACATAGTATTTTGATTTTTTTGTTGTTGTTATTTGCTTGCTTGTTTTTTTCTTTCTCATTTTCCCCCTTTTGAT
>JAJPUD010001523.1:370561-426194 GCA_023553655.1 Myrmecobius fasciatus | reverse complement strand
TGTTTTTGTTTAACTGATTCTTGAAGTCTTATTGAGTCATTTACTTCCATTTGTTCAATTTTAATTTTTAGAGTATTATTTCCTTCAGTTATCTTTTTTAGCTCCTTTTGTAGCTGGCCAATTGAATTTCTGGATTCAATGCATTCTTTTTCCATTTTGCCAGTTTTATTTTTCAGTGAATTGTTGTCTTTTTCCAATTCACCAATTTTGTTTTTCAGTGAATTGTTGTCTTTTTCCAATTCACCAATTTTGTTTTTCAGTTCACCATTTTTATTTTCCAGTGAATTGGTGATTTTTTTCCAATTCACCAATTTTGTTTTTCAGTGAACTGTTTTCTTTTTCCAATTCACCAGTCCTATTTTCCAGTTTTTGATATTTCTGTTGCCCTGATCTCAATTTATTTCCCCATTCTTCTTCTAGCTCTCTTTTGAGATTCTTAATGCAATCATCCAGGTAAGCCTTCTGAAAGGGAGACCAACTTAAGTCTGCCTTTGTGGCTTCATCTGGGATTGTTTTCATAATGTCAGGATCTGGGGACTGTTCTGTTTTTTCTCCGTAAAAGCTTTCTATGGTGAGAGCTCTCTTCTGCTTCTTGCTCATGATTTAAAGTTGGGATATTGGTCAAAAGCCGAGAAAACTGCAACAATTTATATTTTCCCTGGGGCAGTTTGCGGAGGTGACTTCCGGTCTGAGGCTGGTCGGGCTAGATTCGCACTAGGACCACGTTTTCAGCTGTTCTCGATCCACCCCCTTCCAAAGGCAGATCTGCCAAAGCACCTGCCCGCAAGCAGAGCAAAGTGGCCCAGGCGTCTCCCAGGGGCTTCCTGGGTGCCCAAAATCCGCCCCTCTATCGCAGCCCTGACTTCCGCCCTGGCTGGAGTCTAGACGATCGCGAATTTCCCCTGAGGCTAACCTTCTACGGAGTTCTTTCAAGGTAGATCTTTTATAGAAGTGCGTTGTAGTCCAAATGCTTGTCGAGGCCCTTACTCAGAAACCAGTTTTAAGGCTTACTTTGTCTGGGTTTGAGGGAATGTTGGAGGGAGTTCACAGAGAAAGCTGTCCGCAGTTCGCCATCTTGGCTCCGCCCCCGAAATCACACAATTTTAAAAATTATTCATAATCTTAATTTTGATTACTTCTCCAACAAGAAAAAAGTTATCACACTACTAAAAGAGCTGTTATCTTATCATTGATATTTTTGCTATAAATAAAACCAGAAGACTTAAAAGAATTTACCGTTAAATGGAAGATTAGTGCACAAGTTCTCCTCAAATATTCATGTGCCCAAATGCAACTATTATATTTGCTTATGTACCTTGGATCAGTCTAGTCAGTCAGTAAACAATTATTAAATCCTATGAGATACCAAACACTAAATTAGATATTTGCCACATAAAGATAATTATCATATAGTTTTTCCTCTTAAGGAAGGGGCGAATACATTTAAATGGACCACCAATGAGGTACTTGAAGTTTTTGAACCAATTGTCTATAGAAAATAAACATTATGGGACAGTGGAAAGAGGCTTGGATTGGAGATTTGGTTTTTCAGCCTTGGCTCTGCCATTTATTACCTGTGCAACCTTATGAAAGTGCAATCTAAATGAAACTCCCTTCTATTGGTGAGCCTTTTAACTTGATAAATTCTCTGATGACAATCATAAGTACCTCCAACCTAGTCAATATACACCTTAATTTTCTGTGACTTTAATAATAAAAAGTTAGGCACAAAGGAGAATGATAAAGACTATCATGGAAAGAAAAATGGTCTCTGAACAAGAAAATTAAAGGGACCCAAATTCCACAATATGAACTGGAAGCATCCTGTTTGTAAATCATTAATATCTTTTTCAAGAAGAGTACAAGAAGGTGCTTGATAAGATCAATACTGAACAGTGTAAAAATTTAAATTTACTATCTTTACATTCTGGGATTTAGAATTGGAAAGAACTCTGGAGAATCAGTAATTCATTGAACACTTATCTATGTGCTATATAGAGGGAATAAAATGACAGACAAACTATTTGTAAAGAGTTTAAGTTTCACTGGGGGAGATAACATATACTACAAATATATATGAATAATAAATATAAATAATAGGTAGTTAAATACAAGGTAGATGGAGTATTTAGCATGGAAGGATAACCTTCACTTTATACGTAAGAAAACTGAGGTCCTCAGAGATAAAGTGACTTTACAAGTAGCAGAATTTTAATATAGTCTCAGTCCCTCTGGCTCCAAATTCAGTATTTTTCTCACTATATCATTTTCTTTTTGTTAGATGGGAACAACATGTTTACAGATGTAATTCTTTTTTGGAAATCAGTTGCTTATGTTCAATCAAAGCATGAACTGGTTAGAGCAAAGTAGAAGAAAAGATAAAGATATGAAGACATTTTATAGTGGTGTATTTAAATATTTTGCATATTTTAATTTAATGTATTTAAATAATTTGCATAATATGAACAATGGGAAGTGATTACCACAATTTTTTTCCCCCTGAGGCAATTGGGGTTAAGTCACTTGGCCAGGATCATACAACTAGGAAGTATTAAGTGTCTGAGACCAAATTTGAACTCAGGTCCTCCTGACTTCAGGGCTGGTGCTCTGATTATCACAATTTTTAGAGTTTAACAAATACAAAGCTGTTGCCATGACAAGAAGATTGAAAGAAGACAGAAACCACTCCAATCAGCAAATATTTCATAAGTGAAAAGTTGTAACAGCAAAGAGCAATATTGGTTTAGAATATGTCTATTTGTAAAACATTGCAGAGGAGGCTTACTTTTTTTCCTTGTTCTTATGTAACGAAAACTTTTTTATCTTTTAGTGATTTTGTCATTTGGTATAGGCTAAATTTGATTAACTTGAAGGAATTTATAGATAATACTACATCACAAAGGAGAAATGAACAATCTGTTATTTTTATAATGTTTTCATTGTTGAACTTTATCACTTTGGGATTAGGTATACTATGTGAGGAAGTAGTAGTTGTTTTAAAAGAAACTCTGAAGGGTAGCTGAAACTATGTAGAAAATTCTTTTGGTGAGGTCTGCTTTAAAGACCCTTGTGAATCAACTTTCAAGAATTCCTAGAGAAGAGAAGGTTTGTAAGAGAGTAGAAAAGATTGCTTACAGGAAAAAAAAATGACTAAGCCATTATCAGCAAATGTCAACCCAGGTGTTTTATTTCTTATTTCTATAAAATCTGTATTTGAATACTCTTGCATATATTGAAAATATTTGTTATGAAAATATGAGAAAGGAATACAGATTTTCATAAGCTACTACAACAGAATACATTTTTTTTTTTTTTACCATCACAGCTGAATGAAAAGTATAGAAACTAGAATATCCTATAGTGGCTAATATTTGTTGAATTGTAAAAAAGTTGATATTCATTCTGATGCCTCCTCAAAAGGGATCTTAAACATACATGGTAAAATTATAAAAGATACAAACTTTGTTCTCTATAGTAGTTCTCTATATTCATCAGTTATTAGTGGTGTTAAAGATATTGGCCCAACCACCCACACTGGAAAAGCAAAATGAAGAGCATATATTGCCAAGACTTACAAATATAGTTAGATGGATAGATTATTGATTTATTCTATCTATACATTTATCTTAATTATAGTTGCTAAAGTGAAAAGTGTGTTAGATCCAGAGTCAAATATAAGAAGGTACAAACATATCTCTTTTGATATGCCCTGCATGATGCTTTCAGTGGTCTCAAATTATTTATTGCCACACCTTACTAAGATGCTGTGTAACCACAGGACAGCATTGATCTTGTACACTTAAAGTTCCAAGTAAGAAGGATGATTTTCACGTGGGACGTCGTATAGAATACTTTGAGAATATGTATGACCTGAAAAGGAAGTGGATTGGTTATGTGTTGGGGATGAAAAATAATAGACAGATGGGTTCTATATTGATCCAATTTATTTTTCTGCTGTTTTGTTTGTTGGAATGACTGGTCAGATGGCTTAAACTTTCTTTTCTTTCTGTTAAGTGGTATTTATTATGAAGAGATGCCCACACACCCATGAAATCCTGAGCTCATCAAAATACTATAATTTTCTTGCAGAATTTTCAATGCTATTTCCTTTTAGAAATCACCATGTAAAACTTTGAAGAAAATGGTAGTATAAGCTTCATTAAAAACAAATCTCTTAATAGTCACAAAAACTCAAAAGAACCATTAAGTAATTGTGGTCACATTACATTCTCACCACATTGAAAGTTAAAGACAAAGAGCTCCTAATAAGAAGAATACTTTCAGAATAATCTGGCCTTATGTACATTGTTAACAGTTTTTATTTTTAAATAAAATTTCTTTTTTAAGAATAACACTATTTGAACACTATTTGGAGCCAGAGCAGCTTGGCTGAAATTCTGTTTTAATTCCAACCCTTTCACTTGGTCTGTTTCCTTATCTATAAAACAAGTGTATTGGCCTGAATGCTGAAGTTGCTTCCAGATTTATGATGCAATGATTTTTTTTTTTTTTGACATCAGTTTGGTTACAAAGTAAGATAACAAAAATAAAACATTCTGTTTGCACAGTTTAAAATAGGATAAATTTCAATTTGCTTTGCCTTTGTGTGATAGATGGATCATTGTCATGAGAAAATAAATTTTTCCTTATGTTCTTTCATTTTAGGACATGACGGATAATAGCAACCATCAACTGGTGGTGAGAGCAAAATTTAATTTCCAGCAAACAAATGAAGATGAACTTTCTTTTGCAAAAGGAGACATCATCCATGTCACAAGAGTAGAAGAAGGTGGCTGGTGGGAGGGCACTCACAATGGCAAAACAGGCTGGTTCCCTAGCAACTATGTACGAGAAATCAAGTCAAATGGTAAGTGAGGTTTTTCATATTTGTAGAACTTCCATTTTCTTAAAGAGGAACAGAAGAATACTACGATATAATTAACATTTTCCTGCTGTTTGAATAACTGATCGAATGCTTAATGTTTCTGTTCTAGATTTGGGGATTTTTTTGGTGGGGATTTATTGTACCTTATCAGTGCACAGGCTGCAGAATTAAAAAGCTACATAAATATGAGATGATATTATTATCATAATAGTAAGATGTAAGTATATATAAGTATTCTATATATATAAGTATTCTAAACACTACATTTTTTCAGGATGGGGAAATTCCTCACTTTCACTCTTTCTAGTTGATCCACATTCCCAGACAAATCTTTGATCATTACATCCCTTAGAAGTCTGTAGCCACTCCTTTTTGCTTTTGTAATTTAACATGTTTTATTAAATTAAGTCCAGAACAATGTGGTAGGCCCAGGATGAGATATCAAGTTTAGATAAGACATTGGCAGTTTTCTTGGTCTTATTGTATTTCTTAAACTTTAAAAAAAAGAAAAAAGTCGCGGCCCACTTTAACATTGTGGTAAAACTTAGGCACTTATTCACAGTATGCTGTTAAATGCATAAAATCCAAAACACAGGTTTAAAAGGAAACCAATTATATTGAAATACTGCTATCAGGGTAGTAAAAAATAATAAACAGTTGCATGGACTTCATTTTAAGAACACATTATCTAATAGGATATGACATTCACAGTTGTCTGTAATACAAAGTCATATCCAGTATGTCTGTGGTAAAGATGTAAGCTAAGTGTTGCATGCATACTGAAGGGGTAAAGGTCATTACTGACTTGGGATATCAAGGAAGGCTTTCTGAATGGAGGTAGCCTTTGGGTTGAAGTTTTAAAAAAATGGATAGAAATGTAGCAATTTAAGAAAAGGAGGTATTCCAAAGGAATGAGTAATGGCAAAAGGATAGAAAAGTGATATGCCAATGGTATCCCAAGAAAGATAAACCATTTTTCTTGCTCCTATTTATATACTCACTTTCCTTCCATGTATACCTTACCTTGCCTTTGCCCTGAAGCATTAATAATTTTCTGACTACTGAAAAGTTGTCCTATACAACCTAATGATGCAATAAAATGATCAGTGAATTAAATGACTAAGGTTCAAATCCTAGCTCTGCCATTTAGTAAGCATGTGACTGAGCAAAAGCACACTTATCTTTCTTGGGATACCATTAGGATACCAGTTGCCCATCTAACAAGATGAGGAAGGCTAGTCCTTTCAAAATTTTATATTCCTTCATTTTATATTGTCTTCAGTGTCTTACATCATGCAATTTATCTGTAGTTACTGTCTACTTCAGCCAAAGGGATTATTAGTCATGTCCTCTTGAATGAGTATACACCACTTTTCTATCCTTTTTTGAAATTGGTAGATTGGGTAGATGGCAGTTTTATTGAGTAATGAAATCAGAGAGAGGAAGGAAATTTTGGGGAAACTTATTAAGCTTAGTTTTATCATTAAACTTAGTTTCATATCAAGTTTGGAGTGCCCGTGGGACCTGCTGAAATATCCTAATTTGCATTGAGCTTGAATGAGATCACTAAACAGAGTGTAGAAAGGCAAGATACTGGGCTGAGGAAAGAAATTTGGGGAGCATATATTTTTTAGTGTTCCAGAAGAAGAGAGAGAGGATTTTGAGAGGGACATGAAAAGTACTCTGAACATACTCTTAGGTCATTTATTACTATGCTTTTCTTGATCTTCAAGCCAGACTAAAATACTTTATTTCCCAAATATGTTGCTGCTTTTTGTTTCCTATGTCCCAGGCACATAGTGTTAGTCTGGGGATACAAGCACAAAGAAGAAAACAGTCTTTATTGATAGTGAGTTTGTATTTAAATGAGAGACAGAGAGTCAGAGACAGAGACACAAAGAAAGGAAATAGAAAATTGATAAATACAAAAATAATAAAGTAGTTAAAAATAAGGTAATTTGGTGTCTGAGTTCTCTAGCTGAGGAGAGGAGAGAAGGCTTCTTCTAGAAAATGATGCTTGAGCTTTATTTTAAGGGAAGAGGGACTATGAAGTTGAAGTTCGGAAGGAGAGGATTCTAGACATGAGGGATATGCAGTACAAGTCACAGAAATGAGAGATGGAATATCATGTGAAGAACAGAGAGAAAGCCAGATTGACTGAATCACAGATTGGAGTGGGGATTGTGATATCCAGTGAGGCTGGAAAGATAGGTTGTGGTATATTATGTATTGTTTTAAAAGTTAGCCAGAAGAATTTATATTTTATCCCACATGTAATAGGAAGTCACTTCAATTGGTTGAGTAACATAGTTATATGGTCAGAAATTATTTTTTGTAGCAATGTGTAACATTTACTAGAGTAGAGAGACTCTCAAAGTTGGGAGACTAATTAGAAGGATATTACAATAATTTAGGTAAGGGTTCAGATGCAAAACAAACATTGTGGAAGTAGGGATGAGATGGTAAGACATGACAACTTATTGAAGATCTTGGATGAAGGTAAAACAAAGAAAGAAAGGGAGGAAAGGAATGAAGGTGGAAAGGGAGGGAGGGCAATTGCTCTACATGAGGGCAATTTATTGTTTTATTGATTATTTAGCCTTAAGGAACTGATAATTATGCAGATCAAACTTAGTGTATATGCATGCATTTTTTTTCTTTAATTTTTTCTTTTTCTTTTTTCTTTTTTAATTTTTTTGCACTGAGGCAATGGGGGTTAAGTGACTTGCCCAGGGTCACACAGGGAATGTTAAGCATCTGAGAACAGATTTGAACTCGGGTCTTCCTGACTTCAGGGCTGTGATCTATCCACTGCACCACCTAGTTGTCTCCTTTTCTTTCCTTTTCAAAAGCTTAGTTGTTAAATATTTACCAGCATACCTCTGCTTTGCTTTATTAACATTGTGGCAACTTAGTAGGGTACAATAGAAGGTTTGGGGAATGAAATCATCAATTCTGTAGGCTTGTGACTGTAGTCTGATAAGAATAATAGTAATAGTAAATTTCATATTCTCCTTGTTTTAGGGGTTAATATGAGTTCAGTTTTAGACGTGAGTTTAAGATGGTTCAGAATATCTAGTTTAAAATGTTCACATTTTACTTAATTTTCTAGATATTTAATTATCTTCTTTACCAGGCTTTAAAACTCTATGAGGGCAGATACTATGTCTTAGTCATCTTTTTAGTTCTGGTAACACTTAACAGTGTTTTGACATAGTATTTACCTAATAGCCATCAAATTGCAAAATAAATGTGAAGGCATTGTATCTGAATGTAAGTATCTGTTTTGTGATAGGCACAGTTTGGTAGGTTTATTATTATTATTATTTTTTTAGTTTGTTTTTCATGGCCATTAGGGCTTGGAGTCAATTAAAATAATTAGGCTCTAGGCCATTGGCCTATACCATTATTTGTGAATCCATATGTACTTATTCCATTTTCTTTCTTGTTTTCTATGAGCAAGCGTTTTTGTAATTAGACAACTATATGTACATGTATGTATTTATTAACAGATCTCTGGATAAATAGATGGATATAGATATTACTTCAGATGTTACTGTCTTTGTTTCTGTGTGTCTTACATTTAAGCCTGGCTTGAGCCTATGTCCTGTTATATCCTTCACAACTCAGGCAGCAGAGTCTTCAAATTTATAATGCTTCCACAGTGACATGGTCTGAGACAAAGTCTGCTCATGTTTCTCCTGTCCTGAGCCCTGAAAGACCCTGACCTAGGTCTGTTGACCTGTCTCTTTTGGTCTGGGACTCCTGCTCTGGTTATATCACTGCAGGTTACCCCTCCTGGACTGGAAGCTAGAATACAAATCTTTAAATGTTGATTGATTGATTATTCTGTTCATAGAATCAAATTAATACTTAGCTAGGGCCTCCCAGCTATCACTCCCCTCTAACACCCTTCTGTGCAGATGCCCCCTCAAGTCCAAATTGGAAGCATATAGTGAGCAACTGATTTGCCAAGTGATACCTGTTCCTGTCATATCTGCATCATATCTCCCATGTTTGGGTAGCCTGTTCTTTTAAGGATTAGTGTTGTTTTTCTTTCTGTTAATGTTTCATGGTTAGGTGGTCATTTCCTCTTATTGACACCATTGTGTCATCTTAGTCTATGTGCTTAAATGGGAAGCACACCATTGGAAGCTCAGGAGTTAAAGTTGTAAATGTTAGGTATATCTCTCTTCCCTCACAACAGGGTTACCACTAATGGGTTACCACCTGAGAGTGAGTTTTAATAGGCAGGTACTCATTTGGGTAACTGACAGAACCTGTCAGTATTGATTCAGAGGGAGAGAGAGAGGGAGAGCGACAGGTGAAAGTTCTGTGCTATATCTATGCTATATTAATATCTACCTTCATTTTTGGGGAGAGGCTACATATTACAGTGAAAAATATATTCAATTGTTCTAGAGTAAAAAGGTCTGAGTTCAGATACTGGGCATTTATTTAGGTTCCCCTAGCCAGTGTGCTTATCTGTTAAATGAAGGGTTTTCCATTAGGTGACTTGGGAGACCTCTTTCAGTTTTAGGTGTGGATACTATGTTCTTTTAGAAAATTTTTATAACATTTCATGGCTTTAGTCTAATGGCATTATTCATTCTTTGTCATCTCTAGAATGACTAATGTGGGTTTAGCAATCATGTCCAAAATTTTCATCATTTTGAGATTTAATTCATTTATTCAATCCGTATGTCTTGAACTCATGAGGGTGGCTAGATTGCCTTCCTTTTTTGAAATTCTGTGGTATTTTATTTTTCCAATTACATGTAAAGATAGGTCTCAACATTGATTTTGTAAGATTTTGAGTTCCAAATTTTTTCTCTCTCTCCCCTTGCCCTCTCTAAGAGAGTAAGTAATTCATTATAGGTTATATATTTACAATTGTTTTAAATATATTTCCATATTAGTCATATTGTGAAAGAAAAAACAAAAGGGAAAAACCACAAGAAAGAAAAAGCAAAGAAAAAAAAGTAAAAATAGTATGCTTCAATCCATATTGTCTCCATAGTTCTCTTTCTGAATGTAGGTGACATTTTCCATTCTCAGTCAATTGGAGTTGACTTGGATCAGTGTATTGCTGAAAAAAGTTAAGTGTCTATGAAGTTGATCATCACATAATCTTGCTAGTACTGTGTACAGTGTTCTAGTTCTGTATACTTCACTCAGCATCAGTTCATCTAAGTCTTTCCAGGCTTTTTTGAAATGAGCTTACTCATTATTTCTTAAATTCATTTAACATAATTTATTTATCCATTCCCCAATTGATGGGCATCTACTCAGTTTCTAATTCTTTGCCACCACAAAAAGAGATGTTGTAAACATTTTTGCACATATTGGGCTCCTTTCTCCCTTTATGATCTCTTTGGGATACAGAACCAGTTAGGGACATTGGTAGATCAAAGGGTATATGCACAGTTTTATAGCCTTTTGGGCAGAGTTCCAAATTGCTCCTGGATAGCCTCTTTGTTGTTCCTGCTTTATTTTGGATTTCATTTCCTATTTAGCCCCACTTTTTGGGGAATGATGGTGTTGAAAGTAGATTTTCTTGGTGGAGAAAATAGAAACAAAATAAGAACTAAAGAGTCTGCATTTCATTTCATAGTCATCCAAGTCAAGCAGGAATTTTGTCAATTCATTTTTTAATTTTCTTGTTTTCCGCATAAGAAGCCCTTTTTATTGTTTTCAGCATTTATCAATACTTCATTTTACAATGTTGTTGTCCCAGTGATAATTTCTGCCTTTGTCCCCTGCATTTTAAATAAAAGTTAAAATAAAACTCATTAAACATTTTAATAAGCAGAAACAAAAAATAATTAAGCACACATTTAAAACTGAGGTTGGGGTATGTATAAAATTAAATTTCTCAATGTCTGTTTCAGCTTATTGGCTACTCCTGTATATTTGTTCTGTTCTTTTCCCTCTTATTTGTCTATGCGCTTTTCCTTTAATGCAGAGGGTACATATATACACAAATACATGTGTGTGTATGTATCTGTACATATGGACATATTCCATTAAATAAATCTTTCCAAACTGTTGTGTTTCCTATTATTTTAATGACATAGTAATATCCCACTGTATTGATATTCTATAGGTTTTGCATTTACATAAATGCTGATTTATATGGTGTGTTCCAAAAGTATTCTGTGCAATTTAAAACTTTTTAGCACAGTTATACAGTTTAAAATACTACATGAAGACTTTTGAGATATTGTATTTTTAAGCACTGTTCCTTACCCCTTTTCCCTCCCTTTTATGATGAGATTGAAGGTACATTTACAAAAATGCAATTGAGGTAAAAGCTTTGATTTTATTTTTGATTCTTATCATAAATTTCCATATGGCCTTCTAAAAAAGATCTGCTAATTTTCATTTAAATGATAGATTAAATAGAGTGCTGGACTTTTAGTCAAGAAGGCCTGAGTTCAAATCTTGCCATAAGTCTTAACTATATATGTGATTTTGGGAAAATTTTTTAAAGTCTCAGTCTTAGTTTCCTTTTCAGTAAAATTGTGTTCTTAATTATACCTCACAAATTTGTTGTAAAGATTATATTAGGTAATATGTAATGTACTGTGCATACTTAATGCACAATATAAATTTTAGCTATTATCAGTTTTTACCAACAATATATTGAAGGTATAAAAAATGTTTTTGGTACCTTTAAAAAAAAAACACAATTTGATAGTGTAAAGTACTGCCTCTGAATTTTAACACTAAATTTTCTGATTATTAATGAGTTTGGCCATTTTTTTCATATTTTGTTTTCCCATATAAGGAGCCTTTTACTAAGTTTTCTTTTGAGATTTTTTCCCCCATTTATTTAATGATGACTGAGTATTGCCCTTTTGAGAACATCATCATTAGAGTTGGTTTTCATTGAAATATTTTATTGATGTGCTCTCTCTCTTTCTTTTTTTTTTCTTTTCTTAAATGCTCTTTACACATCATAGTTGTATGACTGTAACAAAATAAAATAATAATTAGTATAGACTTTGTACTCCATTGAAATAAGTAAAATATTAGGAAATCTAAAGAAAGGTTCCTAACATTGTCTGTACCTACTTTAGAGAATTAAGGGAATGTATGGAGAAAGGGAGATTATGTCTGAGAGTCAAAGAGACTGCGAAATTATGGAAGTTCTGTGTTGCATTATTGGCAGGAGTAAACACATTGTTGAGGTCACAGGGCAATCCAAGTCAGATTTTATGTTGTTTTTATGTTACATCTATTGCTAAAATTTCCCCCAACTTATATTTTTTCCATTTTCTCTTCATTATTTTTGGTATCCTTTGTATATATTCTTTTAGAATTTTTTTCGATTCATAATAGTAAATGTTTAGCCA
The DNA here is from genome assembly GCA_023553655.1 of Myrmecobius fasciatus. Lineage (NCBI taxonomy): Eukaryota > Metazoa > Chordata > Mammalia > Dasyuromorphia > Myrmecobiidae > Myrmecobius > Myrmecobius fasciatus. Next base: position 413,951 of record JAJPUD010001523.1, on the reverse strand, counting down.
CAATTTCTTTTCTCATTGCTTTTATTTCATTAGAATCAATAATGACTTAAATTTCTCATGATTTTTTTTCTTGAATGTTTTCTGCTCTCTTGAGTGACTTCTTGTAGTCTCTTTAAGACTTGGTATTCTTTCTGTCCTGTATCTTAACTCTTGGAAATCTTATCTGACATCTAGGGCTTTTGTCAGAGTATGACTGATGTAGCTATATTTGTCACATTCTAAAAGGATATTTGCTGTCTTTCAAAAATTCTTGTCATCTTTATTTTACCATTTGGTTCTTAATTGTTGATATGTAGAACATTATAATGTGCTCATTTTAATATATTCCACCTTTGGAATAGTGAAATATTCAGGAAGGCAAGCCAAGAATGCAGTAGCTCTAGAATTTTTAGCAGGAAAAAAAAACTCCCAACAGCTGTCAGAATACTTGTAGTCCCTAAATGCAACTTTATCTGGCCTTCGTGCCAGCTTTGTGATTTGTGTGACAAATTCCTCCAGCTGGTCTTTTTATTTCCTGTTTTTGCTTGGAGCTAGTCATTAAAGACATTGGATGTAAGATTTGAACTAGATGTTAAAATGATCTTTTGCTTGCTATATTAAAGAGTTAATGTAAATTTTCAGTTTAATTGAAAATTTACTGTTTACATAGAAACTCAAGCTTATGTGTTTTATTGTATGACTCATGCATGCTACAGATGTGTTATCATATTGAAATAAAAGGATATAGAGACCCATTAAATTAAGAACTAGGTAACATTTTCAGTAACATTTTATTTATATTTTATCTTTTAATTATTCCTGAAGAACTAAAAAAATTATTCCATTCCAGTTCTTCAGTTGCAGTGGCAACCTTAGGACATATTATTAATAATAATTATTGTATATTTACAAAGATTGTGATGTAAAGATTTAAATTATAAATTCATGTATTTTATTGATTTTCTTTTAAATACTGTTTTTCTGTTTTAAGGCTTACTGTATATAAAACCTTGTTGCCATTGACAATGTAAAAATGAGAAATTATACTATCTCCTCAAAGAGTTATTTGTAACAAAGGTTTATCATTTCCTGTAAGAAAACATTTGTGTATTTACATTGTGCCTTGATTTAGAAGCACTTTTTCAGGACTAAATTTCTTCCATAAAATGAGACATATGGATTATAAATATAGATTATTTTCTTGTGGAAAGACACTATCCTTTTATCCATTTATTTATTCATTCATTCAATTATTTGTTTAGCAGTAGTTTGTTTTATTCTTGAGGAGGCAAAATATCGGGTCACATTTTCTTTATACTTAAAAAGTTTAAATAGTCATTAATAGTTTGCCATCTTGTGGCTAATGATGAGAATGCTCCTTTGCTGACTACTGTTATCTGCTTCTGGTTTTATCTATAATTCTGTCATTTGAAATCTCTTAGAACAGTTATCTGTTAGGATTCTTTAGAAAAGGTGTGTCAGAAACTAATTGCAAAAACTAGTTGCCCAAATATGTCATTAAGTCACAAAAATTTGGGGAGAAGATATATAATAGTTGGCATTTGCTCTATATACTGGTAATGGTAAAAAAATTAAATTTATGAAGCATTTAGGCTGCTTAACTCTGATAAGGAACAGCAATACCGTTTTTTTTTTTAAAAAAAAGATGTATGTGTGAGAAAAGAGAGAAGAAATTAGTAGGGGCAGTTTTGAGCATGGAATAAGATCAGCTGTTGCTATTAATAAAATGACATGGTGAACCTGAAGTTTTAAGAGTGCTTTTCAATTTGTGTATATTAGCAAAATGAATATCAATACTGACCACCTACATTCCACACTTTGTGACAGAAATAATGCCATGAATTAGTAATGTATGTTTTATATTGTTTTTTGTCTGCTACATCTTCTCTTCTCCCTTCCTTTCTCCCCCGCTGCCCTCTTCCTCCCTCCCAAAAGTTTTTTTTTTTTTTTCCTTCAGAGAACTATTTCCAGAAATATTTCTGGGTATATAAGTTGGTTCTGTTTCCACAGATAGTGCTGTGGCTATTGTACAGTAGAAAGGGAGGATTTGGGGAACCTTATTTTAGAATAGTTAACTTAAGACCATGACTAATAACCTAATCTTGGCAGTGATGTGAGAAGTTCCTTGTGACTACCCTTGGCTTATCCACAGATCTTTAATGAGTATTCACATTGCCACTTCATAAATTTGTAACTTTTTATATTTTCTGCTGTATTTTGAAACGTGGTTGTTTGTAGTTTGGATCCAGAAGTTAATTATTAACATGAAAAATGATGTTCAATAGAACAAAAATTTGTGGTCTATCAGTAATCTGTGAGATCTTATTTTGGAGAATATATAAACTTGTTTTCCTTGGTATCCTGGTAGGTAGCTACTCTTATTTAATGTATTGTGGATTTGTGGCTTTTGTGATGGTAGATGATGCAGAAGTTAGGTAAGCATAGGGAGAAAGTTGAAATCAGGATGAGACTCTCAAAAAAAAATGAACTATTTAATTCATAGAATTTTTGTTTAACATAAAATGATGAAGACAGTAACATGATACAGTAAAAGACAGTAACAATATGTCCTTAAATGTGTGGGAAATAAATAGCAGTCAATGAATTAGCTTAGAGTTTTTCTTTTAGGAGTAAATCATAGGATGATAGATTTCATGATCTTTTTCAGTTTTATTTCATATTATTTCCATCCATGCTCCAGTATTCCATACACTCCTAATTGCTAACTCTTCTCTTAATGTCACATTTCATTCCCTTCCATTTTTGTACAAATTGTCACCCAAGAATATAATATATACTGTCTGTATCTCCGCCTTTTAGAATACTTAACTTCCTTCAAAGTGTACTTCAAGTGCTATCTCCTACATGAGGGTTTGCCTCCTTACCCTGCTATTAACATGCGCACTATCTTGAAGTTACCTTATATATACTTATGTTTATTTGTGCAGATGTTGTATCCTCCTTGTATAGTGTAAGACTCTTAAGGACAGGAATGTTTTTTATGTGTACAATACTTAGCATGGTGCCCAGCACACAGATATGTGTTGTTATGTTTGCTTATGTGGGGTAAGAGAGATGAGAAAGTGAAAGAAGTTTGAGGCCTGTCTTTTAATTTGTTCTGTCTTATCTTACCTGGGTTTTAAAGGAAGTGGGAAGGGAGAGTAGAGAAGGATAGAGTGGGTAGTTACTTTGCTTTCCAGTGCCTAAGTAACTCAGTCAGCTTTGTAGTAATGAAAATACCCTGTTAACTGTGGAAATTTAGTAATTATAGAACCTCAGAGTAGCAAGGCTCCCTCTATTCCTGCATGTGCTTGATCAGGAATCTCTTGTACAGAACTCCACAACGAACAGTTAACTAGGTTCCTCTTGAAGACCTTCAGTGATGAGAAATTTATCACTTGTGAGGCAACATACTGTACTTTTTTGTGTTAAAGTTATTTTGGGAGGGAGGGTATGGAAATCTTTGCATATCTTGTGCTTATCAGTTTTCTTAATAGGTTTATTTGTAGTGTATGAGTCTTTGAAATTTTCCCTTTGCTTTTTCTGCACTCCTTATTTCCCAGTGTATTGCCGTCTTCTATTTACACCTTTGCATTGAAATCACTAAGTATTAAAGTATATATTGATCTAAATTTTATGTGTTGACTTATATGTTAATTTGATTTGCAAGGTTTTTTTCTCAGAGTTTTTCTATGACTCCATCCTCTGAAACTGGTATTGTTGTGCAAGCTACACCCTTTTTCATGGTGTTGTATTTGTTTTTAGCAAATGCTTATGATTATTGTAATACAAAATAACTAAAAATGTCCCACGAACTGATGTTTCTTTTTTGCTTTTGGAACATAATAAAATCAACTTTATTGATATACTTACAATTGGAGAACCTGTCACTCATTTGCTATCCTTGTATGTTGCTGCAATTTCCTACTTAGGGTTTTGTTTATAGTAAGGATATTAGAATAACCTAATTCAATTCCTGTAGCAATTTGTCCTTTATTGGTCACTGGACTAAGGTTCCACATTTAGAGTACCAGCAAGTATCTTGGGTACTGGCTTTAAATGCAGGATAGACCTGAGTTCAAGTCTTGTCTTTGATCCATGCTGTCAAGTCATTTAATCTCTCAGTGTTCCATTTTCCTCACCTATAAAATGGGGATAATAATAGCTTTCTCTGAGAGTTGTTGTGAGGAACAAATGAGATAATACTTAAAACCCACATTCACGTTTTTATATAAGCCCAATTTAAGGAAGAAAGTGCAGCCTATATACTTGGGTCAATATTGATACCTTTTTTTCGGGGGGGGGAGGTATTTCCTAGCTCAATTTCTAGGGTCTCATTTGTACCACATTTCTGTACAAAGCTTAACATGAGAATAACCTGATTTTGCCTATGCTCATGGATTCTGTGTTTTGCTAACATGCTTGGTTACTAGAAATATTTAGAATATTTTAAAATATTAGATAAGCTTACAGGTGATTTCCTTTTAATTAAATCATGATTTTTCTTTTTTGAATGCACATGGAATTTTGTGACCTATATTTTGAAATCCAGTTGTTAGAAATCGTATACTTTAAAAGTTGAAAAAAAAAGGTTCTTAGAAATCAAGTCCAGTCCTTTCACTGGACAGATTAGGAAACTAAACTGAAATCCAGACTTATTGATTTTCAGGCCACTGTTTATATAGGAATTGTACTTAAAATGTATTTGCTTGTGTTAAAGATAATCCTGAGTGTTGACTCTTTAATATTGACGTTTCATATATATCTTAAAAAGAATTTGCCCATCTATAGCTGTAGATGTGGTAATTATGTTTACCTTGAAACCTCTTTTCATTGAAGAGAAATAGCCCTGGAGTAGAGAAATAAGCAGACTGTGAGTACGCATTCACTTGGAAACTGAAACAGAAAACCAGTGCTCTTAGTGGTTGTACATTCACTTTTCATATTTACAGCTTTTTAGTTTATGAATAGATCATTGCGTATATCTATCAAACCATCTGTCTGTGTTACTGTTTTATCTCTGGGTCATCTGGGTATTGTAGGAATTAATACATTTTTCTCCTTTGCCTTCCTACGACCATTTTTAGAAGTGTGCCTTTATAATCTTAACTTGCTTTTGTTGTAATAGTGTAGTACAATTGATTGATCACAGAATTTGGAGCTGAAGGACCTGGATTCAGATGTTGGTTCTGTCACTTCATTTCTCTAGATTTCTTTATACAATAGAGAGACTTGATGACAAAGAACAATGGATGCAATGAATTCTGAGGCCCTGTCCATCTCTAAAATCCTTTGGTCCCTGATCTGGGGTTTCTTTCTTAGCAGAATGACTGCCTTTCTTATATAATGAGATTGAAAGTATTACTATTATTACTTAGCATTATTATGAGGAATTTTTGGAAGAATATGATTTAGTTGCATTGCATTAAGTCACTGTCCTCTGGGGAGCAAACTGAATGGAAAAAGCTCTTAGAAATGATGATTCTGAACACAATATAGTTTCTTCCTCCTGGGAAAAAATAAAAAAAAGACTTAAACCTATGACTTAGGATGAACTTGCTCCTAAATATATTCATTGCTTTATTCTAAAAGACATCCTTCTGGCCGTCTTCAAGCTTAATTTGTATAGACTTGAGTATGATACTTTTCCTTTCTTTTTATACCTTCCTAGTTTTCTTATGAGTTTTCAATAAAATATGATGGTTATCTTTGTTACATTTATTCTTCCAGATAATTACCATAGTGCTTTCAGCATAAATACTTATTATCCATCTCTAAAGTATAGTGGTCAAAAATTATTTGAGTTTTAGCTAACTAAAGTTTTTAGTATGGGAGCCTTGGGCTTTTAAAAAAAATTGACTAATTTCTGCCTTGGCCTTCAGGCAGGAGGTTTGAATATAATAATCTTTTAGAAACTAAAGAGATTCTGTAACACTGTCAGGGCTTTGCTTAGGCCATCCCTCCCTCCTTAGAAAGCCCTTCTGTCCTTTTCACTTCTTATCTAAGTCCTACCCTTCTGTTAAGGCCCAACTTAAAGTTTATTCTTCATGATGCTTTATAATTAGAGGTATTAATTCTACTGGACTCAGTTTCAAATCTTTTCTAGCTATGTAAAATAATTTCTTGGCAGTTTGATTGGTATGGCAGTGAATAAGTAGATTAATTTAGGTAGAATTGTCATTTTTATTATATTAGCTCAGCCTATCCATGAGCATTTGATATCCTTTCAGTTGATTAGATCAGACTTTATTTGTGTGGAAAGTGTTTTGTAATTGTGTTCCTGATTTTGTCTTGGCAGGTAGACTCCCAAATATTTTATATTATCTACATTTATTTTAAATGGAATTTCTCTTTGTATTTCTTGTTGTTGGACTTTTTTGGTAGCATATGGTAATGCTGATGATTGATGTGGATTTATTTTGTGTTCTATAACTTTGCTGAAGTTGTGAATTGTTTCTAGTAGTTTTTTGGTTTATTCTGTAGGATTTTCTAAATATACTATCATGTCATAATTTGGTTTTCTCATTATGTACTCTAATTCCTTTAATTTCTTTTTCTTATTTTATTGCTAAATCTAACATTTTAAATACAATATTGATTAGTAATGATAATAGTGGGCAACCTTGTTTCATCTCTGATCTTATTGGGAATGATTCTAGTTTGTCCCCATTATGTATGATGCTTGCTTTAAATAGATGCTACTGATCATTTTAAGGAAAACTCCATTTATTCTTATACTTTCTAATGTTTTTAATGGGAATGGGTGTTGGATTGTGTCAAATGTTTTTTCTGTATCTATTGAGGTCATCATGATTTTTGTTAGTTTGGTTATTGACATAGTCAATTATGCTAATAGTTTTCCTAATATTGAACCAGCCCTGCATTCCTTGTATAAATCCTACTTGGTCATGGTGTATTATTCAGGGGGTTATTTTCTGTAATCTCTTTGCTAATATTTTCTTTAAGATTTTTGCATTAATATTCATTAGGGAAATTGGTCTATAATTTTCTTTCTCTGTTTTAACCCTACCTGGTTTAGGTATTATCACCATGTCTGTGTCATAAAAGGAATTTGGTTGGACTCCTTCTTTCCCCATTTTTCCAAATAGTTTGCATAGGACTAGAATTGTTCTTTAAATGTTTGATAGAATTCATATGTAAATTCATCTGGTCCTGGAGATTTTTTCTTAGAGAATTGATTAATAGCTTGTTCAATTTTTTTCTAAAATGGGGCTATTTATTTCCTCCTCAGTTAAACTTGGCAATCTATATTTTTGTAAGTATTTATCCTTTTCACCTAGATTATCAGCTGTATCAGTTATATCAACTGTATTGGCCTACAGTTGGGCAAAAAAGCGCCTAATTATTCCTCTGATATCCTCTTCATTGGTGGAATATTCATCCTTTTCATTTTTCATACTAATAATTAGATTTTTTTCTTTCCTTTTTCTAATCAAATTAACTAAAGGTTTATTTGTTTTGTTGTTTATGAAGTTTTGTTTATTATTTCAATAGTTTTGTTACTTTCAGTTTTGTTAATGTCCCTTTTTTCAAAATTTCAAATTTGGTATTTAATTAAGGTTTTTAATTTGTTCTTTTTTCTAGCTTTTTTAGTTGCATGCCTAATTCATTGATCTGCTCTTTCTCTATTTTATGCAAGTAAGCATCTAGAGAGATAAAATCTCATAAATTTTCATATGTTGTCTCATTGTCATTTTTTTGATGAAATTATCAATTGTTTCTATGATTTGTTCTTTCACCTACTCATTCCTTAAGATTAGATTATTTAGTTTTCAATTAATTTTAGTCTATTTTTCACTTTATTGCATCATGATCTGAAAAAGATGCATTTACTATTTTTGCCTTTCTACATTTGATTTTGAAGTTTTTATGTCTTAATACAGTCAATTTTTGTGCAGATTCTGTCACTTCAAAACCAGATCAGAGGCTTGATCTGGTATTGTTCTGAAGGAAGCCAGGAAGAGCTCAAAGACCTGGGTACTCTGACATTTTGGCTCCATCCCGATTTTAATCTTTCTTATTTTAGTTCCATGCTCTCTTGGAAATCCACAAGGTTCTCTATTAGGTTTTGATTCATTTTCCTTTGCCTTATTTATGTAGAGAGGTTTGTAACTTCTTTTATGTTTTGTCATTCATATCTCCTCCTAATTTTAATACTTTGTTGACTTATTTATGTTGTGCTTAGTTTTTTGTCTAAATTTTCTTTTTCTGGAGTTTTTTGTTATTTTTTGGCTTTCCCCTCTCTTTCATTCATTCATTTGTGGCTTTCCCCCATATCCCCTTAGAACTTAGTCTCTGACCCCTTCCCTTTTGATGGAAGTTTATCTCTGGAGTTCATCCTCAAAACTGTTTGTCTCCTCCAGATTTGGGGAGGTCACACTTTGTGCCCATGTACTGGAAGGACAAAATTTGCTGCATTTAGATTCCAGTCCTCATTTGTACACACTTCACCTCTTTTCTTCCAGTTCCTGCTAATCGTTAGTTCTCTGGGCAGAATCTGTATCTCATGCTTTTTTTATGATTGGAGGATGGTAGCATGTAAAGGTCCATCAGACTTTCTGCAGCTTTGGAGTTTCTTAAACTAGCGGCTTCCCCAAGCAAAAGGAAAGCACAGATCTTCCCTTTGATTCCAAGGGCAGGGGCTGGGATGTGCTGGCAATGACTACAGAAAGGAAGGGGAGTCCCTATTCTATTGGTTGTGGGTGCTGCTGTGTGGACAGGTGCTAAGTGAGTATGTATAAAGGACTGATATTCTCCACTGTTAATTCATAAGACTATTAGCTGATTGGACTTTTTTTTTTTTGAGGGGGAGAGGGGGGACTGGGGAAATTGTCTTCCGATTTATTGGTCACCTTTTTTCATTATTACTAAAGGAGGCATGTGCTCTTATTAATATGTATATTCCCTCTAGGAAAAAAAGATTGCAATCTGACCATTTCTTCTCATTCTGACTTTCTTATTCACTTCCTCCTGTAGAGAATATACTCCACAATCTAGTCAGTATAACATTGGCTTTCTTCTAGTTATGTAACATTCATGGTATCATAGAAGTTTATAAGGAACTTCAGAGAACATCTAGTCCAATCCTTTTATTTTAATCAGGAAAACTGAGTTCCAGAAAGATTAAGGAAGTTGATTTAGAACATACGGGTAAATGGGAAAGAAGCCAGATTTGAATTTAGCTCATGTAATTCCTAATACAGCGTTTTTTCCATTGATAGACATAGTTTTCTCTCTGATCAATGGTACAGCAACACTTGGGCTACATAAAGAGTTCCTTAAAAATTTTGAAAATAATATGCCCAAATCCAATATGGAGAATTATAGGACATTTTGCTGATTTCTTGATTAATGATTATATTCTGGATTGTAGTGGCTGTCAGGTCAGTGGCTTCTGAATAAATGATATGTTGCTATATTTTGCCTTTGTTCTCTTATTAGTAAGTTTAGTATTTAGTATTGAACAATGAAATTTTATCCTTTTGTTGTTTCAGAAAAGCCAGTGTCCCCCAAGTCAGGAGCATTGAAGAGCCCTCCTAAAGGATTTGATACATCTGCAATTAACAAAAGCTATTACAATGTGGTAAGTAATTCATTTAAACATTTTTTTATATATTCAGAACTAAAATTAGGAAATGTAAACTTATATTTAGGGTAGATAAATTTGTTTACAAACTATCTTATCTGTGGGTTATTTTATGTCTTAAAATTGTTTGCCTCCCATATTCCCTAAAGTACTTCTTTGACTTATAATTCAAAGTTGTCATAGATGAATTGTGATTTATATTGATGGAAGAAATTCCTGTATCAAGAATTCACCCCTACAGATAATATTTTATTATGTCCTTTTTATATTTATGCCTACTTGAGCTTAGATTTGTGTTTTGTGTTCAGTGATCATTAACTTTATATATTCATATTGATTGTCTCACTAAAGAATGAGAGATAAGAAAGTAAACAGTTGACATTGGTTTCATTTTGTTACCCAAAGCCATCAAAAATTGCCTTGCAGTTCAAGATAAACTTAAGCAAAAAGACCACAATGAAGATAAGTACAAATCACTATCTTTTGCAAAAGATGTAGTATTAAAAAAATTCTATGAAGAAACTTGACAAGAGTCTCTCGTTTAAATTGAAGTATACCTTGATACTCAGTAACTTCATTATGAAAGTGAACTTAAGTGAATTTGATACCAAATTAGAGAACTAAACGAGAAGTCTCCTCTCTCTTTCTCCCTCTTTCTCTCTCTCTCTCACACACAAATATTTGGCTTTACATGTGAGAAAAAAAAAAAAAAGCATTTGGAGGCACTGATATCACGATTAACACTTAATATCAGAAAAAAAAATGAAATTTTCAGCCAGGAAAAGCCAGGAAAAAGATAGTAGCATAGCATAGCACAGGAGTGTAGCACAGGCTCCCTATTTTCTCACTCTAAGCTGACTCCTTTTCCGAATGACTCATTGACATATTTGTGAGTTCCCACAATGTGTGGCCATGCTACTACAAATCATTTTGGGTTATGGGACTAACACCTGTTTTCTAAGCCCTGCTAGGTACTTTTACTACTTTTAGTACTGTCCATTTAACAGATCAACCAAGATGAAACCATTAATTCTTACTCAGAAACATTTGCTAAAGGGAATGCAAAACAAAAATAATTGTAACATAATATTCCACTCATAAGCCCAGGATCCAGTCTCTTAACAAAATATATAGTGCATCTAGGACAACAGTGACACAACCTTTCAAAGTTATATGGAGAAGATATGTGAGTAGTGAATTTGTGCCCCAGGCCCAGCCACTCCCAGCTTGGGATTATGGGCCTTCATGTCATCTGTCCCTTCAGAAACAGTTCTTTGGGAATTCATTCCTAGACAGCTGCTTTTGATGAATCCTCTTCTTGAATCTTTCCTCTTTGGAGCTCTTCCACTACCCCTGTTGAGTCATTCTATCGCTGGTTGGTAAAGCAATATACAAGCAGACCTTTGAAGCCTGGGATCTGCAGAGTTTTTTTCAGCTAGGGCCTAGGTCTGGGGGTTTCCACCTCTCAAACAAGGGGTGACATTGCAGGAAAAGTGGAGGCCAGAGTCTGTCCTCTTCCACTCCACTTGTCCTGGCTATAAATGGTAGCTCCATTTGATTCTTACAAAGGAGTACAAGCTCTGATCAGTCACCTATACTATACCACTTATGAGGTCTGCTTCTCTTAGGGCAGAGATCTGATCCTTATCAATCCGAGCCCTCCAAAGTAGTGTCTCTGGTGTGAGATTTTCCTAGTACTCAGTCCCACTGCCATTACATCATATTGCCTCTCATTAGAGTCTGTAAAATTAGATAGCTATGTTTCTCTTAGTATTCTCTCTGTCTCTGTCTCTCTCCTTCTTTCTTCCCCCTTCTCTTCTCTCTCTATTTTTCTCCCTCCCTTAAATTAAACTTTAAACATTTTGTACAACTACTTCAGCTCTGAGGCATAATCAATGACCCTTTGGTCTTCTTTAGACTTCTTGCAATATTATCATTATGTAGACAGCAATGTTTTTCATGATAAATGCTGTAATCAGGGATATACCTAAATCTTCCTTTCAAGTCATTAAGGAAGCACTGCTTTTCGAATAATTTTAGGCTTGAAATAAGAGAAACTAAGATCTAAAAACCCTGATTCTGCTATTTAAAATCTGTGTGATCTTAAGGAAAGACCTTGACCTCTCTGAGTCTCATTTGCCTTGTCTGTAAAATGAGGGATTGAGTGTAGATGTGCTTTTTAAGGAGTTTGACAGAAAAAATGAGATATGGGAAAGTTCCTTGAAGGAAGGGTTAGTGAAGGACTGGTTAAAGGTGAAAGGGAAGGAAAGGGGGAAAAAAAAGAGAGAATAATATTGAGGTAGTCAGCTGTTTAGATCAGAAATTAGATCAAGTGCACATGGTAGAGGATTTGGTCTTAGCAAGGAAAAAAGCTGCATTTTCATCCAAGACTGAGGGAAAGGACAAGTCACATCAAGAATCATTCATTTAGCACCTGCTCTGTGCCAGGCATTGTGCTAAATGTTAATGGCAGAGATAGCATTCAAACAGCTTTGTACAAACAAGATATATATACATACCTACATACAGAGAGAGAGAGAGAGAGAGAGAGAGAGAGAGAGAGAGAGAGAGAGAAAACTACAGATAATTTCAGAGGGAAGTCATTAGCAATACAGTAAACATTTACTGAAGGCCTGCTGTGTGCCAGTCACTGTACATCCGTACAAAGGACACACACACACACACAAATCCCTGGTTTTGATGACCTATATTTTAAGGGGTGAAGACCCTATATAAAATAAAGCTGAAAGGCATTGAGAAGGAGAGGTTACCTGGAGCATAATAATGACAGTTGAGTGAAACCAAGCAATGCCACCAGTGAGAAATGAAGAGCTGACTGGCCTTTAGAGCCCTCTTTAAATGGATGTGTGGGGAGGAGTTTTTTGTGCTGCCTTTGGCATTAAGGGAGATCCAGAAAAAGTGTCTTACAGAAGTTGGGTTTTCAACTGAGACTTGAAGGAAGCTGTGAAGCCATTAATAGAAAAGATCAAGGGATCTGGGGAGTAGGAGAAGAGAAAACCCATGGGGAATGGCCTCAATTTTGGGGGGAAGGTAAGAGGCATGTTCCTAGGCTGAGAGGGAGAAAAGGGAGTGGGATACTTGAAAAGGGAAGAGAAGATTTTGAATTGGTGAGTGAAATAGCATTCAGTTAGAAGGAATAAAAGGATTGCCTCCTTTTCAACTAGGAGACATGATATTCCAAAGGGCTGTCATTAGCAACAGCTCCCAGATAATTTTCCTGTAGTTTAGTCATTCAACAAATGTTTTAAGTGCCATTTACTGTGCTAGACTCTGGGAATAATTCTTGCCTTCAAGGAACTTTCGTTTTATTGCTTGAGCTGTGGTTCAAAATGGGAAGGGGAATTCTTATAGATAACTTGGCCTCTTGGTTGTCTGCTTCAGCATTAGTGGAACAGAGTTTCAGCCAAATGGAACTGGCCCCCAGCTTGCGGATGACCAGAGTCAAACAGCAGACTGGAGACTGGAGTGTCAGGGGTCCAACAGAAGTTTAGTTTCAAAGTGAGAGAAAACAGCTTGCAAGCAAAGACCTGTGTGCTGTGTTGTACTGTGCTGTGCTGTGCTGTGCTCCTTCCCCTCTAGGTTGGGGAGAAGGTAGAGGGGGACTCACTTTATTTTAGGCATATCTCAAGTACTTATACCTTTGTCTATATATGACCTGTAGTGTTCACAGTTAGGGGTAATGGCAACAATGAAACAAGTTTGATTCTTAGCAGGACTTCATGATTGAATCATGGTTCCTTGTCTGAGCTTGTCAAGTTCCCTGAGTTTGGGGAAAACACCTGGTGCTAGTCAAAGCAATATAATAATTATGTGATTGTGCCAGAGGCTGAGATCATCCAGAGAGTGAGCTCAAAGGATTGTTGTTATGGCAAGCTCAGAGCACAGCTTGCTCTGTAAAGTAGAATGCCTTCTAATCCTGTTATTTTATTTTATTTTATTTATTTATTTTTGAGGCAGTTGGGATTAAGTGAATTGCCCAGGGTCGCACAGTATTAAGTGTCATATTAAGAGGTCATATTTGAACTCAGATCCTTCTGACTTCAGGGCCAGTGCTCTTTCCACTTTGCCACCTAACTGCCTCATGTCTCTTAATATCTTGATAAGACTGGATGGACAACTTAACATATTATAGAATTCAGAGCTGGAAGGGACTTAGAGCCCACTTGGATCAGCTTTCATTTTACTCTTTCTTGTGCTGTTGTCTTCTATCTCTCCTCCCTTTCTTTCTTAGACAAAATTCTTGAAAAGGTTATCACACTCATTGCTTCTACTTGCTTTCCCTTTATTGACTCTTCAACCTCTTGAAGTTAGAAACTACCCACTTCAGAATTCTGTGATCTCCTGATTGCCAGATCTTTTCTGAGTCCAAATCCTTCTTGACCAATCTGCTGCATTAGACACTGTTGAGCATTCTCTCTTTCCTGGGCTTTACATCGATACCACTATCTCTTGGTTCTCCTATTCCCTGTTTGGTTTTTTTTTTCTGTCTAAAATCTCCCCTCTTCCAAAATTTCCCTATTTCTGTTAAAGGCATATTTCTTTTAGTACTTCAGTTTCATAACCCCAGGATTGTCCTAGACCTCCTTGCTCTTCCTTATTCCATATCTCTAAACTGTTGCCATGCCTTGTGATATTTTTCATATGTGTGCCTTTCTTTCTCTTCATCTAACTACTAGTTTAGTTTAGACCCTTATCATCTCTCATCTTCACTATTGCAACAGACTCTTTATTGGTCTCCTTGTCTCAAGTCTTTCCATTTCTTGGTCTATCATACATTTCACTGCCAAAATAATTTGCTTTAAGTGAAGATCTGACTTTGTGACTTCCTTGCTCATCCTACTCCAGTTGCTTATTGCCTCTAGAAAATAATGTATGTTCGATTTAGCTTTTGAAGTCCCAATGTACCTTTCCAGTCTTATTGGATATACTACAGTCTGCAGTCCAAACTAGACTTGTCTTTGTTTCTCATATGCAACAGTCTTTCTTCTTTTTCTATGCCTCTATATTGATCATAAATATAATTCATACTATGCTTGTATGGTGCCTCATAAAGTCCCTCCTTTCCTTTAAGATTAAATACATCTTTTTGGATGAATCTTTTCTGATCTCAAATGCTGACACTTTCCTTCCTTCCCCAACTTTTTTGTATTTAATTTATATGCATTTTCAAAGTTTTACATTTCTGTGCTATATGTGTGTTGTGTACCCCACTCTTCTCCCTCACTTGTTTGCCTTCATTTAATCCAGTGCCTAGAATATAAGTACTTATTATTTTGTTAGAATTGGTGGGAATGAGTGGAATGAAAGACCTTGTGATATTGCTAGCCTACTAAACTGTCCAAGATAGGATCTTGAAGGGATTGTGGATTGCAGAAGAGGGGGGTCATATATGCATTTATAAGTACAGGTAGAATAAGTATATACATAATAAATAAAAAGTAGAAGAAGGAAAGTCTAATATTTGGTATTAGGCAAAACTTTGTGTAGAAGATAGTATGCCTGAACTTTTTCATTCATTTCATATTATCTGATGGTATATGAATGGTAATATTCATATTATCATTCATATCTCTTAATTCTTCATAGTTATTATTCTTTATGGAATTCCTACATTACATGACATTTACATGAAACCACAACTTATTGAGACATGCCCCTTTCATGACTTTTCTATTTGATTTCAAATTCTTTGCAGTTTGAAAGTTATTCCTACACAAAATGCTGCTATGGAATATTTCTTTTGTCTTTTAATGTCCTTAGGTTGGAGGGTGAGAGAATAATTATATACCCTAGCATTGGAAAATTTGTGTAAAAGGGTAAACTCAGTACAGTTAGAGCAAGACTGATTACATAAAATTCTTAATATGATTATCTTGGTAGTTCCCTAACTAGCTAGCTCTTCAGGAAATCCTGGAAAGGCCCTGAATTTGGAGTCTAAAGCCCTCTATTTCTCTTTTGCTTCTCCTGTTTATTGATTACTTTTGTGATCTTTGGCAAAACACTTAATGGAACTCTGTTTTCTCAGCCTTAAGACCTCAGTTACCTCCAAGATTTTTTGACTACATGATCTTTAACATATCTTCCTGTATAAATGCCTTTGATTGTTTTCATGCATAGTGTAACATGTTTGTTCTCAAGGAGCTTACATATACAGTTCTAGAGACAAGATATATACACACTACAATTTTAATAATAGTAAAATATTTAAGGAACAGTTCAAGGAAGTAGTATAAAAGATGCAGATGATATATCAAATGAATTATACATATGGTAATTGCTATAGAGATCCAAAGTGGGAATTAATTATCTATTCCCCAGAATTTAAATAAATACAATCTTAATTAAAGATATGGAACCACCGAGTTAGGGATCATCTACTTGAATTTATGCATTTTACAAATGAGGAAAATGAGGCTCAAGAGAGGGAAGTGGCTAGGCCAAATTAGTTTGTGGTATAACCATATCTGAGATCCAGATCTTCTGCATCTTTTTGTTTGTTCTACATCAGAACAAATCACTATACCGTGCTTCATTCATCCTCCTTCTTTCAGTTCTTGATAGTTAAGAACTGTTGTCTGACATTTTAATATCTAGGTTTTAAATGGTACTTAGAAAATAAAAAGATCTTCCCACAAGTGGAGGTGGATTTCTCCTCCTCCTCCCCCTTTTCCTCGTCCTCCCCCTCCCCCTCTCCTCCTCCTCTCCCTCCCCCTCTCCTCCTCCTCTTCCCCCTCCCTCCTTCCTCCTTTCTTCTCCTCCTCCTTCCTCCTTTCTTCTCCTCCTTCCTCCTCCCTCCTCCCTCCTCCCTCTCCTCCTTCTTTTCTTCTCCCTCTCCTCCTTCTTTTCTTCTCCCTCTCCTCCTTCCTTTCTTCTCCTTCTCCTTCTTCCTTTCTTCTCCTTCTCCTTCTTTCTTTCTTCTTCTTCTCCTCCTTCTTTCTTTCTTCTTCTTTCTTTCTTCTCCTTTTTATTAAAGCTTTTTATTTACAGAACCATATGAGTGATTTTTCTACATTGACCTTTGCAAATTTTTTTTTAACCAAGCTTTTTCCCTCCTTCCCCCTACCTCCAACCCCAGATGACAGGTAGTCTAATACATGTTAAATATGTTAAATTATATGACAAATACAATATATGTATATCTGTCTATACAGTTATCTTATTGCACAAGAAAAATCAGATCTAGAAAGAGAAAAAAAAAAAAAACCTAAGAAGGAAAACAAAATGCAAGCAAATATTCACAGAAAGTGTTAAAATGCTGTGTTGTGGTCCACACTCAGTTCCCACAGGCCTCTCTCTGGATGTATATGACTATCTTCATCTCTGAACAATAGGAACTGGTTTGAATCACATCATTGTTGAAGAGAGCCATGTCCATCAGAATTGATGATCCTATAGTCTTGTTGCTGTGTATAATGATCTCCTGGTTCTGCTCATTTCACTCAGCATCAGTTCATGCAAGTCTCTCCAGGCCTCTCTGAAATCATCCTGTTGGTCGTTTCTCACAGAACAATAATATTCCATAACATTCATATACCATAAATTATTCAGCCACTCTCCAATTGATGGGCATCCATTCAGTTTCCAGTTTCTTGCCACTACAAAAAGAGCTGCCACAAACATTCTTGCACATGTGGGTTCCTTTCCCTCCTTTATGATCTCTTTGGGATATAGGCCCAGTAGAAACACTGCTGGGTCAAAAGGGTATGCACAGTTTGATAACTTTTTGGGCATAGTTCCAAATTGCTCTCTAGAATGGTTGAATCCGTTAACAGTTCCACCAACAATGTATCAGTGTCCCAATTTTCCCACATCCCCTCCAGCGTTGGTCATTATCTTTTCCTGTCATCTTAGCCAATCTGACAGGTGTGTAGTGGTATCTCAGAGTTGTCTTAATTTGCATTTCTCTGATCAATAGTGATTTGGAGCACATTTTCATATGACTAGAAATAGTTTTAATTTCATCATCTGAAAATTGTTCATATCCTTTGACTATCAATTGGAGAATGGCTTCAATTCTTATATATTTGAATTAATTCTCTATGTATTTTAGAAATGATGCCTTTATCATAACCTTTGAATGTAAAAATGTTTTCCCAGTTTATTGCTTCCCTTCTAACCTTGTCTGCATTAGTTTTGTTTGTACAAAAACTTTTTAACTTTATAAAGTCAAAATTATCTATTTTTGTGATTAATGATGATCTCTAGTTCTTCTTTGGTCACAAATTCCTTCCTCCTCCACAGATCTGAGAGGTAAACCATCCTACATTCTTCTAATTTGTTTATAATCTCATTCTTTATGTCTAGATCATGAATCCATTTTGACCATATCTTGGTATAAGGTGTTAGGTGTGGGTCAATGCCTAATTTCTTCTATACTAGTTTCTAATTTTCCCAGCAGTTTTTGTCAAAAGCTAAGGTCTTTGGGTTTATCAAATACTAGATTACTATTGTCATTGAGTATTTTGTCCTGTGAACCTAACCTATTCCACTGATCCACTCCTCTGTTTCTTAGCCATTACCAAGTGGTTTTGATGACCGCTGCTTTATAATATAGTTTTAGATCTGGTACAGCTAGGCTACCTTCATTTGCTTTTTTTTTTTCATTAATTCCTTTGAAATTCTTGACCTTTTGTTTTTCCAGATGAATTTTGTTGTTATTTTTTCTAGGTCAGTAAAATAATTTTTGGGGAGTTTGATTGGTATAGCACTAAATAGATTAGGTAGTATTGTCATATTTATTATATTCGCTCACCTATTCAAGAGCCCTTGATATTTTTCCAGTTGTTTAGATCTGACTTTATTTGTGTGGAAAGTGTTTTGAACTTTTGCGCATATAGATCCTGACTTTCCCTTGGCAGATATATTCCCAGATATTTTATACTATTGACAGTTATTTTACATGGAATTTCTCTTTGTATCTCTTCCTGTTGGATTTTGTTAGTGTTGTATAAAAATGTTGATGATTTATGTGGATTTATTCTGTATCCTGCAAGTTTGCTGAAGTTGTGGATTAATTCTAATAGTTTTTTAGTTGATCTAAGTATACCATCATACCATCTGCAAAGAGTGATAATTTGATTTCTTTATGACCTACTCTAATTCCTTTAATCTCTTTTTCTTGTCTTATTGCCAGAGCTAGCATTTCTAACACAATATTGAATAGTAGTGGTGATAGTGGGCAACCTTGTTTCACCCCTGATCTTATTGGGAATGGTTCTGCTTTATCACCATTACATATGATGCTAGCTGATGGTTTTAAATAGATGCTACTGACTATTTTAAGGAAAAGTCCATTTATTCCTATTTTCTCTAGTGTTTTTAGTAGGAATGTATATTGGATTTTATCAAATGCTTTTTCTGCCATCTATTGAGATAATCATATGTTTTTTGATAATTTGGTTATTGTTACAGTCAATTATGCTAATATTTTTCCTAATATTGAACCATCCCTGCATTCCTGGTACAAATCCTACTTGGTCATGGTGTATTATCCTGGGGATGATTTTCTGTAATCTTTTTATTTTATTTTATTTTAGATTTTTGCATCAATATTCATTAGGGAGATTGGTCTACATTTTTCTTTGTCTGTGTTCCACCTCGTTTAGGTATCAGTACCATGTCTGTGTCATAAAAGGAATTTGGTAGGAGTCCTTCATTCCCTATTTTTTTTTCAAATAGTTTATATAATATTGGAGTTAATTGTTCTTTAAATGTGTGGTAGAATTCACATGTAAATCTATCTGGTCCTGGGGATTTTTTCTTAGGGAATTGATTAATGACTTGTTCTATTTCTTTTTCTAAAATGGGACTATTTAAGTAATTTATTTCCTCTTCTGTTAATCTGAGCAATCTATATTTCTCCATTTCACTTAGGTTATCAATTTTTTTCTTTTTTAATTGTTTTATTTATTTTCTGGTTATATGTGTATATTAACTTTTAAAAACACATTTCTTTATGAATCATATTAGGGAAAAATCAGAACAAAAGCTTAAGGGACTTCACCTCCCAATGAATTTTGCCTGTCTCTGAGTTGCAGAGAAGGTGCTGACTTATATTTGTAGATGGAATTTCCTCATCTGTGTTTCTTTTCTTTTTTAAATCTTAAAAAATTTTTGCATTTATTTATTTATTTTAAATTTTATTTTATTTGCAAAACATATGTATAGGTAATTCTTCAACATTAACCCTTACATAGCTTTCTGTTAAAATTTTTCTCCCCAATTCCCCACCCCTCCCCTAGATGTCAGGATATCCACTACATGTTAATTATGTTAACATACTTGACAAATCGAATATATGTATACATATTTCCAAACTTATCATTGTTGTACAAGAAAAATCGTATCTACATGAAGGACATATCAGATAAAGGAAACACAATGTAATCAAACATCAATCGAGTATGAGAATGTTATGTTGTGGTCCACATTTCACATCTCTCTTTCTCTTTGGGTGTATATGGCTTCCTTCAGTGAACAATTGGAAGTGGTTTGAAACATTTCATTGTTCAACCATGTCCATCAGAATTGATCGTCATATAGTATTGTTGCCGTATATAATGATCTCCTGGTTCTGCTCATTTCACTCAGCATCAGTTCATGTAAGTTTCTCCAGGCCTCTCTGGAATCATCCTGCTGGTCATTTCTTACACAACAATTCCATAATATTCATATATCATAATTTATTCAGCCATTCTCCAATTGATGGGCATCTATTCAGTTTCCAGTTTCTAGCCACTACAAAAAGGGCTGCTACAAACATTCTTGCACATGTGGGGCCCTTTCCTTCCTTATGATTTCTTTGGGATATAAGCCCAATAGAAATGCTGCTGGGTCAAAGGGTATGCACAGTTTGATAACTTTTTGAGCATAGCTCCAAATTGCTCTCCAGAATGGCTGGATCCATTCACAGCTCCACCAACAATGCATCAGTGTCCCAGCCTTCCCATATCCCCTCCAACATTCATCATTAATTTTTCCTGTCATTTTAGCCAATCTGACAGGTATGAGTGGTACCTCAGGGTTGTCTTGATTTGCATTTCTCTGATCAATAGTGATTTGGAGCAGCTTTTCATATGACTAGAAATAGTTTTAATTTCATCATCTGAAAATTGTCTGTTCATATCCTTTGACCATTTATAGATTGGAGAATGCTTGATTTCTTATAAATATGAGACAATTCTTTATATATTTTAGAGATGAGACCTTTATCAGAACCCTTAATTGTAAAGATAATTTCCCAATTTTTTGCTTC
This sequence comes from Myrmecobius fasciatus, assembly GCA_023553655.1. NCBI lineage: Eukaryota > Metazoa > Chordata > Mammalia > Dasyuromorphia > Myrmecobiidae > Myrmecobius > Myrmecobius fasciatus. Next base: position 393,069 of record JAJPUD010001523.1, on the reverse strand, counting down.
CCTCCTAATCTTACCTGCATTGGTTTTGTTTGTACAAAAACTTTTTAACTTAATATAGTCAAAGTTATCTACCTGGTTTTCAGTTAAGAGTTCCAGTTCTTCTTTGGACATAAATTTATTCCATCTCCATAGGTCTGAGAGGTAAACTATATTACGTTCCTCTAATTTACTTACAGTATCACTCTTTATATCCAGATCATGAACCCATTCAGATCTTATCTTGGTATGTGGTGTTAGATGTGGGTCAAGCCCTAATTTCTTCCACACTAGTTTCCAATTTTCCCAGCAGTTTTTGTAAATATTGAGTACTTATCCCAGAAGCTGGGGTCTTTGGGTTCATCAAAGACTAAATTGCTACAGTTATTGCCTAGTTTGTCTTGTGATTCTATCCTATTCCACTGATCAACTACTCTATTTCTTAGCCAGTACCAAATGGTTTTGAATGACCGCTGCTTTGTAATATAGTTTTAGATCTGGTACAGCAAGTCCACCATCATCAGCCTTTTTTTTCATTAATTCCCTTGAAACTCTTGACCTTTTGTTCTTCCAAATGAATTTTGCTACTATTTTTTCTAGATCTGTAAGATAATTTCTTGGGAGTTTGATTGTTATGGCACTAAATAAAGTAAATTAGTTTGGGTAGTATTGTTATTTTTATTATATTTGCTCGGCCTACCCATGAGCATTTTAAGTTTTTCCAATTGACTAGGTCTGATTTTATTTGTGTGGAAAGTGTTTTGTAGTTTAATTCATATAGTTCCTGACTTTCCCTTCTCAGATAAATTCCCAAATAGTTTATACTATCAACAGTTATTTTGAATGGAGTTTCTTTTTGTATCTCTTGCTGCTGAACTTTATTGGTAATATATAAAAATGCTGATGATTTATGTGGATTTATTTTGTATCCTGCAACTTTGCTAAAGTTGTGAATTGTTTCTAGTAGTTTTTTAGGTGAGTCTTTAGGGTTCTCTATGTATATCATCATGTCATCTGCAAAGAGTGATAATTTGGTTTCCTCATTACCTACTTCAATTCCTTTAATCTCTTTTTCTTCTCTTACTGCCAAAGCTAACATTTCTAAGACAATATTAAATAATAATGGTGACAGTGGGCAGCCTTGTTTCACTCCTGATCTTATTGGGAATGGTTCTAGTTTTATTCCATTACATATGATGCTTGCTGAAGGTTTTTAAGTAAATACTACTAATCATTTTAAGGAAAAGCCCATATATTCCTATACTCTCCAGTGTTTTTAATAGGAATGGGTGTTGGATTTTATCAAAGGCTTTTTCTGCATCTATTGAGATAATATCGTTTTTGTTAGTTTGGTTATTAATATAATTGATTATGCTAACAGTTTTCCTAATATTGAACCAGCTCTGCATTCCTGGTATAAATCCTAATTGGTCATGGTGTATTATCCTGGGGATAACTCTGTAATCTCGTTGCTAATATCTTATTTAAAATTTTTGCATCAATATTCATTAGGGAAATGGGTCTATAGTTTCCTCAGTTTTCTCCCTATCAGGTTTAGCTATCAGCACCATATCTGTGTCATAGAAGGAATTTGGTAGTACACCTTCTTTCCCTATTTTTTCAAATAGTTTATATAGTATTGGGATTAATTGTTCTTTGAATGTTTGGTAGAATTCACATGTAAATCCATCTGGCCCTGGAGATTTTTTTATTAGGGAGTTGATTAATAGCTTGTTCTATTTCTTTTTCCAAAATGCGGTTATTTAAGTAATTTATTTCCTCTTCTGTTAATGTAGGCAATCTATATTTTTGTAGATATTCCTCCATTTCATTTACATTATCAAATTTATTGGCATAAAGTTGGGCAAAGACTCCTAATTATTACTCTAATTTTCTCTTCATTGGAGGAAAGTTCTCCCTTATCATTTTTGAGACTAACAATTTGATTTTCCTTTTTCTAATCAAATTAACTAAAGGCTTATCTATTTTGTTGGTTTTTTCATAAAACCAACTCAGTTTTATTTATTAATTCGATAGTTTTCTTATTTTCAATTTTATCGATCTCCCCTTTAATTTTCAGAATTTCCAATTTGGTATTTAATTGAGGGTTTTTAATTTGGTCTTTTTCTAGCTTTTTTAATTGTTAGCCCAGTTCATTGATCTTCTCTTTTTCTGTTTTATGCAAGTAAGCATCTAGAGATATAAACTTAACCCTTTTAACCGCTTTAGCCGTGTCCCATAAATTTTGGTATGTTGTCTCATTATTGTCATTCTCCTGGATGAAATTATCGATTGTGTCTATAATTTGCTCTTTCACCCATTCATTGTTCAGGATTAGATTATTTAATTTCCAATTAACTTGGGGTCTGTTTTCTCCTGGCCTTATATTACATGTGAGTTTTATTGCATCATGATCTGAGAAGGATGCATTTACTGTTTCTGTTTTTTTCTGTATTTGATTTTGAGGTTTTTATGCCCTAACACAGGATCAATTTTTGTATAAGTTCCATGAACCCCTGAGAAAAAAGTATACTCCCTTCTATCACCATTCAATTTACTCGAGAGATCTGTCATACCTAACTTTTCTTCCCTTTTGTTTAAAGGCCAATGTCTTTTTTATTTATTTTGTGATTTGATTTATCTAATTCTGAGAGAGCAAGGTTGAGATCCCCCACTAGTATAGTATTACTGTCTATTTCTCTTTGCATCTCTGTTAGTTTCTCCTCTAGGAATTTGGATGCTATACCACTTGGTGCATATATGTTTAGTATTTATACCGCTGTATTGTCTATGGTACCCTTTAGTAAAATATGGTTTCCTTCCTTATCTCTTTTAATTAGATCTATTTTTGTTTTTATTTGTTACGAGATAAGGATTGCTCCTCCTGCCTTTCTTTGTTCACCTGAAGCAAAGAAGATTCTGCTCTAGCCCTTTACCTTCACTCTGTATGTATCTCTATGTTTTAGATGTGTTTCTTGTAAACAACATATTGTAGGATTCTGGCTTTTAATCCAGTCTGCTACCCGCTTCCGTTTTATGGGAGAGTTCATCCCATTCACATTCACAGTTAAAATAACTATTTCTGTATTCCCTGCCATCTTATTTACCCAGAGTTATGATTTTCTCTTCCCTTTCCCCTCTCTCCCTTCCCCCTTTCCCAGTACTTTATTTTTGATGACCACCTCCAACAGCCCTCCCCCCTTTAGAATCCCTCCCTCTCCCCCCTTTATATCTTCCCCCTAATGCTTCTATTAGTCTATCCCTTTCCTTTCCTCCTTTCCCTCCGACCTTCCAACAAGAAGGGTCAGGCCTTTCTTTGAAGCGAAATGTGTCTGATATACTCTCTTAGAGTCCAGTCTAATGAGAGTAAGGTTTACACAATACTTCTCGCCCTCCCTTCTTTCCATCAATTATATTAGATCTTCTGTGTCTTTTTATGAGATTTTGCCTTATTTTACCTCCTATATTTTTACTTTATTTTGCCTCCTTTCCTCCTTCCCCCCCTTTTTTTCAGTATGGTATCCCTTCAACCTCTTAATTTCTTTTCCATTATTATCAAAGAAAAATCGAATTATACCCCCATTCTTTAAGGATACCTATAGTAGAAACATAGTTCTGAAGAATTCTTTCCTTTTTACCTTTTTATGTTTCTCTTGAGTTCTGTATTTGGAGGTCAAATTTTTTGTTCAGATCTGGGCTTTTCAGTAGAAATAGGTGAAATTCTCCTGTATCATTGAATGACTATCTTCTTCCCTGGAAGATGATGCTCATTCTAGCTGGATAACTTATTCTTGGCTGTAATCCAAGTTCTTTTGCCTTTTGGAATATCTGATTCCAGGCCCTTCAATCCTTTAATGTGGAAGCTGACAGATCTTGTGTAATTCTAATTACAGTTCCTGGGTATTTGAACTGTTTCTTTCTAGCTGCTTGCAATATCCTTTCCTTGGTGCGATAGTCCTGAAATTTGGTCACGATATTTCTTGGGGTTTTAATTTTGGGGTCTCTTTCAGGAGGTGATCGGTGAATTCTTTCAATGGTGATTTTGCCTTTTGATTCTAAAACATCAGGGCAATTCTCTTTCATGATTTTCTGGAAGATAGCATCCAGGTTCTTTTTTTCATCGTGGCTTTCAAGGAGTCCGATAATCCTTAGATTGTCTCTCCTGGATATGTTTTCCAAGTCAGTTGTTTTTCCTAGGAGATATTTCATATTTTCTTCTATTTTTTCATTTTTTTGTTTTTGTTTAATTCTTGAAGTCTTGAGTCATTTACTTCTATTTATTCAATTTTAATTTTTAAAGTATTATTTCCTTCAGTTATCTTTTTTAGCTCCTTTTGTAACTGGCCAATTGAATTTCTTGGTTCAATGCCTTCTTTTTCCATTTTGCCAATTTTATTTTTCAGTGAATTGTTGTCTGTTTCCAATTCACCAATTTTGTTTTTTAGTGAATTGCTGCCTTTTCCAATTCACCATTTTTATTTTCCAGTGAATTGGTGTCTTTTCCAATTCATCATTTTTATTTTCCAGTGAATTGGTGATTTTTTCACCATTTTTATTTTCCAGGGAATTGGAGATTTTTTCCAAATCACCAATTTTGTTTTTCAGTGAATAGTTTTCTTTTTCCAATTCACCAGTCCTGTTTTCCAGTTTTTGACATCTCTGTTGCACTGATCTCAATTTATTTCCCCATTCTTCTTCTAGCTCTCTTTTGAGATTCTTTATGCAATCTTGCAGGTAAGCCTTCTGAAAAGGAGATCAGCTTATGTCCGCCTTTGTGGCTTCATCTGGGATTGTTTTCAGAATCTCATGATTTGGGGATTTCCCTACTTTCTCTCTGTAGAACTTGTGTATGGTGAGAGTTCTCTTCTGCTTCTTGCTCATGTTTTTGAGCTGTAAGAAGTTTAGGTCTGAATCACTTGAGGTCTGAATTACTAGCAGGGAATTCTATGGCTGTTTCAATTTGCCCAGGGTCAGTTTGCCGAGTTGACTTCCAGAGCGGGGTTGGTCTGTTTGCTAGATCTGCACTAGGACCATGCTTTCAGCTGCTCTCAATCCACCCTTTACCAAAGGCAGATCTGCCAAAGCACCTGCCTGCAAGCAGCGCAAAGTGGCCCAGGCGTCTCCCAGGGACTTCATGGGTGCCTAAAAATCTGCCACACTCTCGCAGCCTGACTTCCGCTTGTGCTGAGTGCTGGCGTCTGATCGCGACCAGCTGCCGATTCCCCTGAGACTAACCTTCTCCGGAGTTTTTTCAAAGTAGATTGTTGATATAGGTGCGTTGTAGTCCAAGTGTTTGGTGGAGCCCCCTCTCTCGCGAACCAGTTCGGAGGCTCAATTTGTCTGGGTCTGAGGGAAGGTCTCAGGAGCTCACAGAGAATTCTGTCTGCAGTTTGCCATCTTGGCTCCGCCTAGGTTATCAAATTTATTGGCATAAAGGTGGGCAAAGTAACTCCTGATTATTGCTCTAATTTCCTCTTCATTGGTGGAAAGTTCTCCCTTTTCATTTTTGAGACTAACAATTTGATTTTCCTCTTTCCTTTTTCTAATCAAATTAACTAGAGGTTTATCTGTTTTGTTGGTTTTTTCATAAAACCAACTTTTAGTTTTATTTATTAATTCAATAGTTTTTTTACTTTCAATTTTATTAATCTCTCCTTTTATTTTTGGGATTTCAAGTTTGGTATTTGATTGGGGGGGTTAATTTGTTCTTTTTCTAGCTTTTTTAGTTGCAAGCCCAATTCATTGATTTTCTTTTTCTCTATTTTATGCAAATAAGTATCTTGATATTAAATTTCCCCTTATTATCACTTTGGTTGCATCCCACAAATTTTGGTATGTTGTCTCATTATGGTCATTCTCTTGGATAAAATTAGTATTTTCTACTGGCCTTATATTGCATGTGATTTTTATTGCATCATGATCTGAAAAAAAAATACATTTACTATTTCTGCCGTTCTGCATTTGATTTTGAGGTTTTTGTGTCCTAACACATGGTCAGTTTTTGTATAAGTTCCATGAACTCCTGAGAAAAAAGTAAACTCCTTTCTGTCTATATGTAATTTCCTCCAAAGATCTATGATACCCAACTTTTCTAACATTTTGTTTACCTCCTTAACTTCTTCCTTATGTATGTTGTGCTTTTATTTATCTAGTTCTGAGAGGAGATTGAGATTCCCCACTATTATAGTTTTGCTGTTTATTTCTTCTTGCATCTCTCTGAACATTTTCTGTAGGAGTTTCCATGCTATATCAGTAGGTGCATATATATTTAGTATTGATATTGCTTCATGAACTATGGTACCCTTTAGGAAGATATAGTTTCCTTCCTTGTCTTTTTTAATTAGGTCTGTCTTTGTTTTTACTTGATCTGAGATCAGGGAGAATTCATTCCATTCACATTCACAGTTAAAATAACTAATTCTGTATTTCCTGGCATCCAATTTACCCTAGGTTATGCTTTTCTCTTTCCTATCCCCTTTCCCTCCTCCCTAGTATTTTGCTTTTGATAACCACTTCCCTCAAACAATCCTTCCCCTTTAGAGCCCCACCCCCTTTTTTATACCTTTCTCCTAATTCTGTTTTCCCTTCTATTAGTCTTTCCCTTTCTTTCCTTCCTTTCCCTTCTATTTCTTTATGGGACAAGTTTCTTCGTGATACCAAATATGTCTATTATTCTCTCAGAGCCAAATCTGATGAGATTAAGATTAACACAATGCTCATTCCCCTCCCTTCTCTCCCTCAATTATAATAGGTTTTCTTGGCCTCTACATGTGATGTAATTTCCCTTATTTTACCTCTTTTTTCCTCTTCTTCCAGTGTTATCCCTTTTCTACCTCTTAATTTCTTTTTCATATTATTATATCATAATAATCATAATATCACAATAATCCTAATGTCATAAGAAAATCAACCCTCATTTTGTAAGTATATCCATAACATAAATATAGTTCAAGCGGTTTTTTATTTTAATTTTTGGTTACCTTTTTATGTTTCTCTTGAGTTCTGTGGTTGTAGATCAAATTATTTGTTCAGTTCTGGTTTTTTCATTAGAAATAGGTGAAATTCATCTGTATCATTGAATGTTCATCTTCTTTCCTGAAAGATAATGCTCATTTTAGCTGGATAGCTTATTCTTGGCTGTAATCCCAGTTCCTTTGCTTTCTGGAATATCGGATTCAAGGCCCTTCGATCCTTTAAGGTGGCAGCTGCTGGGTCCTGGGTGATCCTAATTGTGGCTCCTTGGTATTTAAATTGTTTCTTTCTGGCTTCCAGCAATATCTTTTCCTTGGTATGATAGTTCTGAAATTTAGCCTGAAATTTAAATTCTGAAATTTATTCCTGGGGGATTTAATTTTAAGTTTCTTTCAGGAGGTGATTGGTGGATTGTTTCAGTAGTTATTTTTCCTTCTGATTCTAAAATGTCGGGGTAGTTTTCTTTCATGATTTCCTGGAAGATAGTGTCTAAGTTCTTTTTTTCATCATGGCTTTCAGGAAGCCCTATAATCCTTAGATTGTGTCTCCTAGATCTATTTTCTAGGTCAGTTGTTTTTTCTAGTAGATATTTCATATTTTCTTCTATCTTTTCATTTTTTTGTTTTTGTTTGATTCTTGAAGTCTTGTTGAGTCATTCACTTCCATTTGCTCTATTCTAATTTTTAATGTCTTATTTTCTTCAGTTACTATTTTTAGTTCCTTTTGCATTCTTTTTTCTTTCTTTTTTTTGGGGGGGCAATCATCCCATGTCGTTTCTCCATATTTCTTCTAACTCTCTTTTAAGATCCTTTATGCAATCTTCAAAGAAAGACTTGTGGCATGGAGTCCAATTTATGTCTCTCTTTGGGGCTTCCTCTGGAGTTGCTTTACCTTTAGGGACCTTAGTATTTGCGGTCTGTTCTTTCCTTTCTCCATAAAAGTTGTCTGTGATGAGAGTTCTTTTTGGGTTTTTTTATTCATTTTTTTTAAGGTGTAAGGTTTGTTCAAGGCAAAAGAGGGACAGCTGTTTTAATTTGCCCTGGGGCAGTTCTGCTGATTGAGTAATTTCAGGTGCTGGGCAGTTATGTTGACTGATTGCTTTTAGAGTGTTGTGTTGCCGAGACCCAGCCTCCACGGGGAACTAGGTTCTTGAATAGGGGGCTGGAGTCGGCGAAGTGGAACAAGAGACAGCACACTCTATGGCGTGGTCATCAACTTGGATTTACTGTCAAAAGCTTGTTCAAAATATTCAAGAAAGCTTGTGATTTTTATAGTCTTAAAAAGTTAGGGTTGATTACAGATAGGACAATTATTTGGCTAGGATTACAAAATTTTCTTGGGGCCTAGAAATTCCCAGGACCCCAGGTGCAAAGCTTCTTAGAAAAAAAGAATGTACAGAATAAATTCATCAAACAATATAACAATAGTGAAACTTTAACTAAAGGTAAATGTACCTTGTGGTCATCACGTCATATCTGGCACAACATGAGCTTCTCTAAAAATGTCACATTTACTTATTCCAAGACTTATACAATGCTTTTTAATTTTTAACATGGTCATAAGATTTTTTAGAATAGAAATATTTTTTTCTCAAGAACTTATTTCCCTCAGCCCATTTATTAATCACTCGTACAATAGCTTGTTTTTGTGCAATGGCCTACTTCTCTTACTTTTTTTCCCATGACTTACTTGCTACTAATGTGTCCATCTGTCACTGATGTTTACTGATCTTTTCATCATATCATTATTTATGTAAGCTCTGCATAAGGGAGTGAAGGGCCAGGTTGATTGAATTTGGAATTGTTTCAAACAAGAGGGAGTAACTAGAGATTTCTTTTGGCGTTTTTGGGGAAAGCTATCAATTTCCCAAGTTTCCCAGTCTCTAAGTTTGTTTAATGCTTCACTAGTAAAGAAACCTTTCATGTTTAGTCAGAAAGTACAAAGGGGCTTTTTTGGGGGTGAAGGGCTTCGTGTTTACCTCATTGTGATGGATGGATATATGCATACAGCTATGCTAAGAATTCCTAGGACAGAAATTAAGCAGATAATCATTAACCAAATGTATCCCTGAATGCTTAGTTCTGTAGGGGCTTCTTCATGTTGCCTTGAATACATGAGGGTCAAGATCCTGTGGAAACCTTGTCATTCCACGCAGGGTTCTTGGCCTTGCACACATGGGGGGAGGTGGGTCAGGCCCTGTGGAGACCTTGTCATTCCAGGCAGGGTCCTTAGCTCCCAGCACTGTGTAATGGCAACTAGGTCCGGCACTCTTCAGGGGTTCAGTGGTTCACAATCTACCCCCCACAAAATGCAGATCTTCCAAACCACCTGCTTACAATCAGGAAAGATTGGCCCAAAAGGCCCACAGAAGACTCTTAGGTGTGTGAAATCCCTAACACTTTTGACTCCTCAAGCTCCCTGCCCCGGTCTCTCTGTGCTGCAGTCTGATTTGGGCAGACCACCCCCCTGCCCAGGTAAAACAGACCTGTTTTGAAGTTCTTCCACTCGCTGGAAATGTGTTGTACTTCAGATATTGTGGATTCTTTGACTTCAAAACCAGTCTAGAGGCTAGACTGTTGTTGGTTTGAGGGAAGGTTAGAGGAGGTTAGGGAGACTCCTGTCTGATCTTCGATTTCTTGGCTCCACCCCTGGAAGTCTCTCGGTGGATTTCTTTATTACCATTACTTGTATCAGAACCTCTTTTCTGGTGCCATCAGATAATGATAATGGTAACGAGCACCATGATGTAGTAGATATTTAGCCTTGGAGTCAGGAATTCCTGCCTCAGATATCTACTGCAGTGCAACTTTAGGCAAGTGATCCCAGTAACTAAGATTACAAATTGTGCTATCCATTTTGGTAGAGCGGGTTTATGCACTTCTTGTTTCCTACACTGAAGAAATCACAGTTCTGAGTCAGATATGATTTAGGGGAGGAGGGTGTGTGTGTGTACACACATACACCCATATACACATACATATATGATATCCTTTCAGTTCTCTCTGTCCCCAAGTTATAGGAGTTTTTACCTTTTAGTAGCTAATTATGTAGGAGAAAACAGGAAGATTTATTTATTGAATGATACTGTGACAGAATTCTATGCTAAGTGCAAGACTTACATTAAAAAAATCTAGAAAAACTACATATTGTATCAACTTATACTTAGAGATAGATATCAATAGTATGACTAGAACTTGAAATTTCTATTTGAAAATCATTGCTCGTAGCCGGAAGCCTCAGGCTTGCTAGTGGGGTTAAACTAGTGTGGTTATTCCCACTTCTGTTATGCTATTATCTTAGCCTTTGTATTTAGTTTCTCTGGTTTCTGAGTTATTAGAATATGACTGAATATTAAAAAAAAAACTTTAAATTTTAGATTTTACCTTCCTTGGAAGAAAAGGGACAAGTAAAACAAAGCAGGCTTTACCTCCCCTCTTTCCTCTTGAGAAAAACTATAAAAGAGCAATTTTGCATAACTGCCCATGTAGAGTGAATCCAGTTTTCCTCTTCATCAGTCTTTTAACACTACAGCTTCCCTACTTTCTGAGACACCACAATCTCCATTACAATTCCCACTTCTCAATGTCTGCAGACACCTCCCCTCCCCAATTTACTCTTAAAATTTTAAAAAAGATTAAATTTTCTTCTTATATTTGAATGGACCTAGCAAAAGCATAAACCTTGAGGATTTCAATGTACATTTGTTTTTAGTTTCTTTTAGTTTTCTTCGGTTTTAGAGATGGAGTAATGCTTACTGAAATATTTCTTTTACATTTACTATTGAGTAAATAATTGGTGTGGGTGGTACCTTTAAAAAAAAAGTCATTTCAGCAAGTTTTGTTTTATAATTTGTCCAAGGTTCTAGATAATGCAGGCTTAATCAGGAAAATGGAGAAATTTGCCTTATAGTAGGGAGAAAACATGTTCGTTTCTCTGTTAATGACAAGTCATGTAATCTCTTTTGCCTTTGGCTTGTTTGCAAAATGGGGCTAATACTGGACCTTCTTGAAGGACAAAAACATGTAATCTCTTTTGAGGTACCTTCTATGTATAAGATTGTGATTATAAATTATATAACATAATTCCTGCCCCTCAGCGAACTTCAGATGTTTGTGAGAGAAAATGTTTACATACTTTACACAAGAAAAATACAAGGCAGTAGTGCCAAAGTATATCCAAAGGTTTATTGAAGAAACATGGTCTGTCTTAAAAAAAACTTTAAGACATTATATATATATGTAGAGATCAGATACAGTAGTGCTTTTCCAAATCTAAGAAAGCTTGATATAGCAGAAAAAAGCAATGGACTGGGATTCTGAAGAACTGAGTTCTGGTCTTGGTTCTGCTACTGAATGAGCTGGATAAGTCACTTAACACTGCCGGTCTCAATTTCCCCATGTATATACATGAGGACATTAATTCTATGATTGTTAAAGTCCCTTTCAGCTCCAAGATTATGTGATTCTCAAAAATCAGCAGAACTCTCATATATTATTTCACAGTAGCCACTATGTGCTGCTTCTTCTTCCCTGACACAAATGGTATGGATCCCGGTTTGCTATGTTTGATATGATTAATTTCCTTCCTTTGACGAGCTTCTTTCATGATGCGCTGCTCCTTAATTTGTTTGTAGATGGTCTTAGGTTAATGACGATGTCGTACTATGCAACTTATGTGAGGATGATATTTAAACTTCTTCAACTTCTGGTTATAATTTTTTTTAATTAAAGCTTTTTATTTGCAAAACATATGCATGGGTAATTCTTCATCATTGACCCTTGTAAAGTTTTCTGTTACTAATTTTCCCCTCTAGTCCCCACCTCTCCCCTAGATGGCAGGATATCCACTACATGTTAATTATGTTAAAATACTTGACAAATCGAATATATGTATACATATTTCCACCTTTATCATTGTTTTGCAAGAAAAATCGTATCTACAAGAAAAAAAAAGCAGAGAAAGGAAACACAATGCAAACAAACATCAATAGCATGAAAATGTTCATGTTGTGGTAACTTCTGGTTATAATTTAAGGCTGCTTTTTCTCGTGATGTAAGCACACTCAATTTTTCAGAAGCATTGGCTTTCCAGAGTCGAATGTTCATTTCATCACATCCACATAAAATATATTTGTTGTCAGATGTCCATAAAATAGACTTTAAGGGTCTATTTTGAGAGCGAGAGATGATATAGCCGGGAATTGGTGCGTGGAATCAGTAGAATTGTGAGCTGGGACTTGATGGATAAGTAGGTCTGGCTAAGCAACCTGGGGAGGGACTTTCCATGTGGGAAGAGCAATGTGAGCAAAAATGTGGCATTAAAAATAAACATAGAAGATGCCATGAGAAGATAATGATGAATGTTGGAGGGGGTGTGGAAAAACTGCTACATTAATGCATTGTTGGTAGAATTGTGAAATGATCCAACTATTCTGAAGAGCAATTTGGAACTATACCCAAAGAGCTATCAAACTGTGCATACATACCCTGTGTCCAGCAGTGTCTCTCCTGGGCCTGTATCCCAAAGAGATCATAAAGGAGAAAAAGGGACCCCCACATGTGCAAAAAATGTTTATAGCAGCTTGAGTAGATACCCATCAATTGGGGAATGGCTGAATAAGTTTTAATATATGAATGTAATGGAATATTGTTCTTTAAGAAATAATAAGCATAGTGATTTCAGAAAAGCTTGAAAAGACTTATATGAACTGATTTTGAGTGAGGGGGGAGAACCAAGAACATTGTACACAGCAACAAGATTATGTGACAATAAATGCTGATTGACTTGGCTTTTCAACAATGAAGAGATTCAAGGCAGTTCCATTAGGCTTGGGATGGAAAATGCCATCTGCATCCATGAGAGAACTATGGAGACTGAAGGTGGGCCACAGCATAATACTTTCACTTTTTGTTGTTGTTGTTTGATTTTTTTTTCTTTCTTATCCCCCTCCCTTTAATCTGGTTTTTCTTGCACAGCATGATAAATGTGGAAATATATTTAGAAGAATTACATATTTAGTCTTCAAAAAAGAAAATAAAGTATTGGGAGAACAAAAAGGTTGGCCTGGATGGAGTGGTGGGTACATGTTACCAAGTGGTAAGAGATAAAAAAAAAATTTTCACAATAAATCTTACAATATTTTACTACCTTTAAAAAATCAATACACAATATGTTCACTTTTTGCTTCAAGCATTTGTTTTATGTAATAACAGTTCACAAGATTTTAGCACATTCTTGAATTCTCTGTCATGAAACCATATTTTTATCACACTGGATACTAAGTATATCTTTCATAGATAAATGTTCCATTTTTCCAGTTTGGCGTTGATTACAGCCCATAGTTTTGTTTTTTTTTTTTCCTTTTTTTCCATTCCTAAATGGTAATTTATTTTTTCCAATTACATGTAAAGATCGTTTTTAGCATTTATTTTTATGAGATTTCTGTTTCCATTTTTTTCTCCTTCACTCTTTTCCTCCTCTCCAAGATGGCAAGAAATGTGATACAGGTTATATATGTATAGTCCTAATAAACTTATTTCCACATTTGTCATGCTGTGAAAGAAGAATCAGAACAAAAGGAAAAAAAAAACCACAGGAAAGAAAACTACAACAACAACAGTGAAAATAGTGTGCTTTGATATGTATTCAGACCCCGTAGTCCTTTGTCTGGATGTGGATAGATTTTTCCATCATGAGTGTTTTGGAATTTTCTTACTTTGTTGTATTGATGAGAAGAGTTATGTCGATCAAAGTTGATCATTGCAAAATGTTGCTGATAGTGTGTAGTTCTGTTCACTTTGTTCAACTTCAGTTCATGTAATTCTTTCTAGGGTTTTCTGAAATAATCCTGCTCAGTGTTTTTGTTTTTGTTTTTTTTGCAAGGCAATTGGGCTAAGTGATTTGCCCAGGATCATATAGATAATAAATGTCTAGTGTTTGCCGCAGTATTTAAACTCAGGTCCACCTGACTCCAGGGCTGGTGCCCTATCTCCACTGTGCCAGCCAGGTGCCCCTCAGCACATTTTATAGAACAATAATGTTCCATTATATTCATATACCAAGCTTGTTTAGCCATGTTCCAATTGATGGGTCATCTTTCAGTTGTCAATATTTTGCTACCATGAAAAGGTACATATTATATTATACATATAACAAAATATAAATAATACATATTTTTGCATATGAAGGTCCTTTTTCTTTTTTTGTGATCTCTTTGGGATGCACCCCTACTAGGGGTATTGCTCATCAAAGAGTATACATTTTTTTTTTAAATTTTATTTTATTTGCATAACATATGTGTGGATAATTCTTCAACAATAACCCTTACATAGCTTTCCGTTACAAATTTTTCCCCCCAACTTCCCCACCCCTCCCCTAGATGGCAGGATATCCACTACATGTTAATTATGTTAAAATATTGGCAAATAGAATATATGTATACATATTTCCAAACTTATCATTGTTGTGCAAGAAAAATCTTATCTACACAAACGATATATCAGATAAAGGAAACACAATGTAAGCAAACATCAATCAAGGAGTATGAGAATGTTTTGTTGTGGTCCACATTTCGCATCCCTCTCTCTGGGTGTATATGGCTTTCTTCAGTGAACAATTGGAGGTGGTTTGAAACATATCATTGTTGAAAAGAGCCATGTCCATCAGAATTAATCGTCATATAGTACTGTTGTTGTCGTGTATAATGATCAAAGAGTATACATTTTGATAGCCCTTTGGGCATAGTTACAAATTGCTCTCCAGATTTGTATAGTTTGTATGGGGTTTGATCAATCCATGACTCCACCAATAGTGCATTAATATTCCAATTTTCCCCACATCCTCTCCAACATTTATTATTTTCATTTTATGTCATATTCGCTAAACTGATCAATCTAAGTAGTACCTCAGAGTTGTTTTAATTTGCATTTGAGTGATAAATTTAGACAGGTAAATTGATTCTAAATAATACAGGGTTTCAAATACCAGGATAAAGAGTTTAGGTTTACTTTGAAAGATGTGGGGATAAGGGTACAGAACAAGGGTGAACAGAATGGCCACAGACCAAATTTGGCCAACAGTATTTTATCTGCAAGGTAAAAATGGTTTTTACATTTTAGAATATAGTTTTAGTGTACTTTTAAAAATCTAAACTATTCTTAACTGTGGATAATCCAGAAAGACACAGCTGGTGTTGATTTGACCCGTAGATAATAGTTTAGTGATTTCTAGAATTCTAGAATAACAAGACTGAAATCATTCTTTCTGAAGGTGCCATAAATCTCTCAACTGTTTTCTCAGGACTTTCTTCTTTTTGACTGTTGGTCACTTCCTTCCCTTTTCCATTGGTTTCTTAGATTGTTCCCTCTACTGCTTCTGCCATAATTTTGACCATTCTTTTTTTCAGTTTTCTGTGCTATCATTGTTCTTTTCCCATTCAATAATGTGGGTAGCATCAAGACTCTTACCTAGTTCATTTTTTTTTCCCCTTTTGGTGAGGCATTTGAGGTTAAGTGACTTGCCCAGGGTCACACAGCTAGGGAGTGTTAAGTGTCTGAGGTCAGATTTGAACTCGGGTCCTCCTGACTTCAGGGCTGGTGCTCTATCCACTGTGCTACCTAGCTGCCCCACCTAGTTTACTTCTTTTCTCATTCTAGACTTTCTTAGATAGCTCTCCAACTCTCATGAGTTCAATTAGATCATATAGGCATCCCTCATCTCTTTACTGAGTTCTGCATCACCAGATGCCTTCTGAGAAATTCTCTTTGGATATTCCTTAAGCATCACAAACCCATTGTATCCAAAACAACTCTCAATCCCTTTCATCATATTTACCTATTTCTGTTGAAGGAAATGCTCAGATGCCTTCAGGTTTGTAATTGTGAAATTAATCAACAAGCATTTATGAAATACCTTCTGTATCTCAAGCATTGTCCCAAGTGTATACAAATAAGATAAGAATAAATATGAAGAGGATAAGTACAAATAAGTATAAGATATATTAGAAAAGAAAGGCTTTAGCCATTGAGGCATCAGAAGAAACCATGTAAAATGTGATTTTTGAGGTATATCTTGAAGCAAGAGGATTCTGAAGTAGAAGTAAAGAGGAAGTTCATTTTAGTATGAAGACACAGAGACAACCATGTGTGAGCAACAGAAAGAAGGCTAGCTTGGGTCCCAGAGGATGGGAAGCAGAGTCATGTCCAAAGTGGCTGGAAAGATGTTGGGGCCAGCTGGTGACAGGTTTTAAAAGCTCAACAGTATGCGTTTTATTCAAGAGATAATAGGAGGCTACTTGGGTTGGATGAAGAGGGAAGTGAGAGGAGTTCTGAATGTAAGGAAGACCAATTTGGCTGCTGTGTGAAAGAGTTAATGAATTTATTTTTGTTTTTGTTTTTTCTTTATTAAAGCTTTTTATTTGCAAAACATGTATGGGTAATTCTTCAACATTGACCCTTACAAAGCTTTCTGTTACACATTTTTCCCCCCAGCTCCCCACCCCTCCTCTAGATGGCAGGAAGTCCACTACATGTTAATTATGTTAAAATACTTGATAAATCGAATATATGTATACATATTTCCACACTTAACATTGTTGTGCAAGAAAAATCCTATCTACAAGAAAAAAAAATCTGAGAAAGGAAACACAATGCAAGGAAACATCACCAGAGAGCATAAAAATGTTATGTTGTGGTCCACATTTCATATCCCTCTCTCTGGGTGTATATGGCTTTCTCCATTTTACAATTGGAACTGTTTTGAAACATTTCATTGTTGAAGACAGCCACATCCATCAGAAAGTTTTCTTGTTGCTGTGTATAATGATCTCCTGGTTCTGCTCATTTCACTCAGCATCAGTTCATGCAAGTCTCTCCAGGCCTCTCTGAAATCATCCTGCTGGTCATTTCTTACAGATAATATTCCATGACATTCCTATACCATAATTTATTTAGCCATTCTCCAATTAATGGCCATCCATTCAGTTTCCAGTTTCTAGCCACTACAAAAAGAGCTGCCACAAACATTTTTGCACATGTGGGTCCCTTTCCCTCCTTTAAGATCTCTTTGGGATATAGGCCTAGTAGAAACACTGCTGGGTCAAAGGGTATGCACAGTTTGACAACTTTTTGGGCATAGTTCCAAATTGCTCTCCAGAATGGTTGGATCCATTCACAGTTCCACCAACAATGTATTAGTGTCCCAGTTTTCCCACATCCCCTCCAACATTCATCGTTATCTTTTCCTGTCATTTTATCCAATCTGAAGAGTGAATAAATTAAAAAAAAAAAGTATTAGATGCTTTCTTTGTGCCAGGCACAGTTCAAAGCAATGGAGATTTAAAATTAAAAAAAAAAAACAACAAAAAAAAAACAAAAGATAGCTAGGATTCTCATCAAGTTATTCTAATAAGGGGCAATCAAACATTTAAAGGAGTAGTAACACCTGAGGGATATTTTGGATGCTGAGTGCATATATTTGGTGACTTTGAGGAATGTTGCTTTGATTACTGTTCCAAAAATTAGAGTAGGAATAGAAGGTGGTTGAATATGCAGGTGGTTCAAGAAGAATAGCAGTGTGGGCAGGTCAGTCTCGTTCTTGAGAATTTTTATTAATCATGACCTCAGAGAAAGACCAGGAGAGTCAGGAGGCAACCAGCAAGGTATAGCCTAAAGATGGCTTGGGGAGCATTGGGGAGGCTTTGCACCAGGCTAGTTCTAGAAAACTCTCCAATCAGGATCAAAATGTCATCAATCTGAAGTGCCTTCCTCAGAGTAGGAATAGAGAGCCCCAAATGAAGATAGTTGGAGAGGAATAGGGCAGACTGGGTGCCTGATTGGGAAAGACTTGGGGAATAGAGACTGCTGCAATCTTTTAATAAACTGCAAGGTGATGACAGCCAGAAATATTATAATGGCTGCCCTTGGTTTATCTTCTACTCTTTCTTAAGAAACAAACAAAAAAAAAACTTGAACTAAGTAAATAATGATCATTTTCATATACATTCAAGAACAGGAGAGTAATATACTGAAACTGCAAACATATTATATAGTATTAACTTATTTATAAAAATATAAAAAAAATCAGTGTGTAACTTTCATATTTGTTCTGTTTGTCTCTTAATTTTCTTTTTGTCTCTGTCTTCTTTTCATTCAATTATTTGGTCTTGAATTCTTCTCCATTTATATTTCTGAAAGATCATTTATCTTTGCTCCTCTTTTTTCCCCTTCACCCTTTCCCCTCATGATTTCCCTTGAGATGCTTTTTGCTTCCTTTTAATTTCATTCCTACTTCTATAAAGTATTATTTTTTTCCTACTTCTATAAAGTAATGCTTTGGTAGTTTGATTTTTAAGGCATTAAATAAGGAATTTAATTTGTGTATTATCATTTTTATTGTTATTGGCTGAATCTATTGTGAGCAGTTCCTATTTCTCCATTTATTTAGGTCTGCTTTTTTCCCCCCTATAAAGTGTTTTGTAATTATAATCATAAAACTACAATTATAATATTTCTTTGTGGGTGACTCTCAAATATTTTACATATTCTGTAATTATCTTTAAGTGGAATTTCTTTCTACCTCATTATTTTGTTATAACATGTAGGAATTCTGATGATTTAGGAGGATTTATTTTATATCTTTAAATTTTTCCAAAATTATTGTTTCAATTAATTTTCATTTTACTTAGTATAATTCTTTAAGCAAACCAGCATGCCATCTACAAAAAAATATTTTATTTTCTCTTTGCCCATGTTTATTTCTTTAATTTTTCTTATTGCTAGCATTAGTATTGACACTTCCCTTTTTCCCAGTCCTCATTTCCAGTTTCTAGATGTCAGCCAAATCTCCACAATAACTATCATCTGTCCCATTTTCTTCACTTTTGCATTTTCTACCTTAGATCTCTCCAGTAGCCTTCCTAATTATCTCACTATCTTAATTTTCTCTACTTTATAAACCATCTTCATGTAGTTGCCAAGTTGGAGTGACTAAAATACAGATGTGATGTGCCTTCTCCTTATTCAGCAGTGTTCAGTGCCTCCTAATAAACTCCATGATAAAATAGAAACTCTTCTGGTTGGCATTGAAACTTCCCCTGCTTCCTGCCAACATTCTTATGTCTTTGTTCTATTTACCTTTCTAGTCATATATGGTATTACTCTCCAAGTTAATTCTATTCTAGCTTTCTAAGTATACATGACATTGTCTTCCTCATCCACACTTTTGCAGGAGTACTTTTCTATGCCAGTAGTAAGATTCTTACTGACCTCTGCTTTATAGAACCTCCTAGCTTCCTTCAAAGCTCAGATACCAACTTTTACCTGAAGCTTTTTATGATGGTGGAGCAGGGCTCCTGGAATCAGGAAAACGTGAGTTTAAATTATTAATTCTGTGACCATGGATGAATCATTTAATTTTTGCCTCAGTTTTCTCAAATGTAAAATAGGGATAATAATGGCACCTACCTTCCAGGATTCTTGTGATTATAAAATGAGCCCCAAATTGTAAAACTCTTGGCACAATTGACTAATTTATAGTAGGCCCATATAAATGTTAGCTATTTACTCTTGTGCATACTTTTTATTTGTTTATTTCAACACGTTTTATCCTATCAAAATAATGTAAGCCATTTAATGGTCAGGGACTGTTTGGTTTTTGTTTTTGTATTCCTAGTGTTTAGCACCAAGTGAAGTACATAAAATATTAGTTAAATCGAATTGAATGCTCAAAAATAGTTTAGGAAGATTAGTTTGTACCGAATACATTGGAAACGGGAGACTGGAAAGGGGAGACAAGTTAATCTGTTATAACAATCTAAGCCAAAATTTTTGGGTGCCTGGGCTTGTCTGTTGGCAGTATGAATTGGGAAAGAATGCAAGAACTTTTGGTTTTTTGGTGAGGCATTTGAGTTAAGAAACTTGCCAGGGTTACACAGCTACTAAGTGTCAAGTGTCTGAGGCTGGATTGGAACACAGGTTCTTTTGACTCCTCGACTGGTGTTCTATCCATTTCACTATGTAGCTGTCCCAGAACGTTTTCATACTAAGAAATAACAAGACTTGATCAGCTGTTTGCTACCTTTCATTGTCTCACAGACTGCTACTTAATCTTGCTAGTTGCTACCTCCTTACAAGTCAAAATAAATAACCTTTCTTAGGGCCAAAAGCACTTTTGTAAGCTGCAGAACTCTGGAATTAAGGTGCAGTTTAATATTTGCTTCACACATTTTGTTTCCAAATCGATAATTCAGTGGTTGATGAGTGTTCCTGTGATCTATATTTTAGGATGGAGGATGGCATTGTTATTCAGGAGGAAATAAGTGTATTCTGATACTCTGTAGTTATGGGATTCATGAATTATTACACTGCAAATTTAGAATTTTATTATTGTTGTAAAAATTGCAGAATACCCTAGACATTTCTCACATTGGAGATTAAAGGTGTGTTGTGGCATGTGGATCAAATTCTAGATAGGAGAGAAAATAAAACTTAAATTTATGAACTTTTTCAGATAACATGAAAACTGCCTGTGTGGTCATGGGAGGGGATAGGGTAGAATTTGTATTCTATCCTATTCCCTCTTAAGAATAACTAGTAGTACTTGATAAAAATATGCTGACCTTAATAGAACCTAAGTCCTTGTGACCCTCATATACCTAATGGTGCATTATAATTTTAATGTGCAGAATTTACTGAACACATTCTAGTAATGTTATGTCAGCACATTCTAGGTCTTAAGAAATAAGTAAGCATTCCTATCTTCATTCTCTATTATGGAAAAGCAAAGCATATCACTAGGAAATAACTATGGTATGTTGTGGTAAGCAAAATTTTGTTGCTACTTTAAACCAAAAATAGACAATATGTACTTTTAAAAATAAGATAATATACCTTTTACCATTAAATCACATATTGTAGTGAAATCCCATATTTCATAATTTCCCCTCTCTCCTTTAGATACCAAAGCATAGATTCTAGATGCTAGGAATCATATAGTCTCTGGGGTCTTGTTATGTCCATCCCCATTTTATACATTGCTGACCCTAGCCCTGAGTGTGCATTTGAGATATCAGTTTTTTCTTAGCTTCAATGTTGATTCTTTTAATCATGTACTCTTTGAAATCGTTTTTTCTTCCTTAGCTGAGATGCTACCCATATCCTTTTAATTCTAGTACTTCTAAACTAGCACTGCATTTTTTGTGAAATTACATTATTAAGTACAGAGGTTTCAAACCCTATTAAAATGTTAATTGGGAAATCTTTAGCAAAATAAAGTGTCAATTGATGGCTTTCTAAGTCAATATGTAGCTTATAGGGAACCCCAGGGATCTTTTGCAATTTAAGTTTGCTACTGTTGTAGTATACCATCAAAATTATAAAGTTGTAATCTAACTGAAGAATATCCTTTGATGACCTTAAATTTATTTATTTTACTTTTTAGGTTTTTTAAAAAACAATATTTTTTTACTAAATACATGCAAAGATAGTTTTTAGCATTCACTTTTGCAAAGCCTTGTATTCCAAATTTTTCTCCCTCTTCCCCCACCGCAGGACAACAGGCAATCTGATATAGGTTAAATGGGTGCAATTCTTTTTTTTTTTTTTTTTAAAGCTTTTTATTTGTATAACATATGTATGGGTAGTTCCCCAACAATGACCTTTACAAAGCTTTCCATTACAAATTTTACCCCCAGTCCCCTCCCCTCCCCTAGATGGCAGGAAGTCCACTACATGTTAATAATGTTGAAATGCTTGACAAGTTATGCAAGAAAAATCCTATCTACAAGAAAAAAAAAGAATCAGAGAAAGGCAACACAAAGCAAGCAAATGTCAATAGAGATCATGAAAATGTTACGTTGTGGTCCATATTTCATTTCCCTCTATCTGGGTGTATATGGTTTTCTTCAGTGAACAATTGGAACTGGTTTGAGACAATTCTTTCTTGCAGAGAGCCATGTCCATCAGAATTGATCATCATGTAATATTGTTGTTGCTGTGTATAATGATCTCCTGGTTCTGCTCGTTTCACTCAGCATCAGTTCATGCAAGTCTCTCCAGGCCTCTCTGAAATCGTCCTACTGGTCGTTTCTTACAGAACAATAATATTCCATAACATTCATATACCATAATTTATTCAGCCACTCTCCAATTGATGGGCATCCCTTCAGTTTCCAGTTTCTAGCCACTACAAAAAGGGCTGCCACAAACATTCTTGCACATGTGGGTCCCTTTCCCTCCTCTAAGATCTCTTTGGGATATAGGCCCAGTAGAAAAACTGCTGGGTCAAAGGGTATGCACAGTTTGACAACTTTTTGGGCATAGCTCCAAATTGCTCTGCAGAATGGTTGGATCCGTTCACAGTTCCACCAACAATGTATTAGTGTCCCAGTTTTCCCACATCCCCTCCAACATTCATCGTTATCTTTTCCTGTCATTTTAGCCAATCTGACAGGTGTGTAGTGGTACCTCAGAGTTGTCTTAATTTGCTTTTCTCTGATCAATAGTGATTTGGAGCAACTTTTCATATGACTAGAGATGGTTTTAATTTCATCATCTGAAAATTGT
>JAJPUD010001523.1:313000-360561 GCA_023553655.1 Myrmecobius fasciatus | reverse complement strand
TCTGATTCTAAAACATCAGGGCAATTCTTTTTCATGATTTCCTGGAAGATAGCATCAAGGTTCTTTTTTTCATCGTGACTTTCAGGGAGTCCAATAATTCTTAGATTGTCTCTCCTGGATCTGTTTTCCAAGTCAGTTGTTTTTTCTAGGAGATATTTCATATTTTCTTCTATTTTTTCATTTTTTTGTTTTTGTTTGACTGATTCTTGAAGTCTTATTGAGTCATTCATTTCAATTTGTTCAATTTTAATTTTTAAGGTATTATTTCCTTCAGTTATCTTTTTTAGGTCCTTTTGTAACTGGCCAATTGAATTTTTTGGTTCATTGCATTCTTTTTCCATTTTGCCAATTTTATTTTTCAGTGAATTGTTGTCTTTTTCCAATTCACTAATTTTATTTTTCAGTGAATTGTTAACTTTTTCCAATTCACTATTTTTATTTTCTAGTGAGTTGGTGATTTTTTCCAATTCACCAATTTTGTTTTTCAGTGAGTTGTTGTCTTTTATCAATTCACTATTTTTATTTTCCAGTGAGTTGGCGCCTTTTTCCCATTCACCAGACTTATTTTCCAGTTTTTCACATCTCTGTTGCAGGGAGAGGCTGCAGTGGCAGTAGCAGCAGGTGGGATTTCAATTTGCCCTGGGGCAGATTGCCGAGTTGACTTCTGGTCTGGGGCTGATCTGGCGAGATCCGTGCTAGGACCACACTTTCAGCTCCTTTCAATCCACCCTTTATCAAAGGTAGACGTGCCAAAGCACCTGCCCGCAAGCAGAGCAAAGTGGCCCAAGGGTCTCCCAGGGACTTCCTGGCAGCCTAAAATCTTTTGGTCTGTCCCAGCCCCGGACTTGCACCTGGCGTCTGAGCGCTGGGAGCTGCTCGATCCCCTGCCCGTCTAAAACTGACCTCAGAAGTTCTTTCAAAGTAGATATTTGATAGAAGTGCGTTGTAGTCCAAGTGTTTGGTGAAGCCCTCACTCCAGAACCAGTTCAGAGGCTCAGTTTGTCTGTGAGGAAGGTCTCAAGAGCTTACAGAGAAGGCTGTCTGCAGTTCGCCATCTTGGCTCTGCCCCCGGTGCAATTCTTCTAAACATATTTCCATATTCATCATGATGTACAAGAAAAATCAGATCAAAAAGGAATCAAGAGAAAGAAAAAAAAACCTCAATAAACAACAACAAAAAAGGTGAAAATACTATGCTTTGATCCACATTCAATCTCCATAGTTCTCTCTCTGGATGTGCATGGCACTTTCCATTACAAGTCTATTGGAATTTTCTTGGAACATTTCATTGTTGAAAAAAGCCAAGTTCATCATAGTTAATCATCATATAATCTTCTTGTTGCGGTGTACAATGTTCTCTTAGTACTGCTCACTTCACTTAGCATCAATTCATGTAAGTGTTTCCAGATTTTTCTGAAATGAGCCTGCTCATCATTCTTACAGAACAATACTATTCCATTACATTCATATGCTATTACTTATTCTGCCATTCTCTAGCTGATGGGCAGCCACTCAATTTCCAGTTCCTTGCTATTATATAAAGGCTGCTGCAAACATTTTTCCATATATGGGTCCTTTCCTCCCTTCTATGTTCCCATTGAGATATAGAACCAGGAGAGACAGTGCTGGATCAAAGGGTATGCACTGTTTTATAGCCTTTTGGACATTCAATATTGCTTTCCAAAATGGTTAGATCACAACTCCATAACAGTGCATTAGTGTCCCAGTTTTCCCACATCCCTCAACATTTATCCTTATCTTTTCCTGTCATCTTAGCCAATTTAAGAAGTGTGAAGTAGTGCCTCTGTAGTTGTCTTAATTTACATTTCTCTAATCAATAGTGATTTACAACATTTTTTCATATGACTAAAAATGGCTTTAATTTTTTCATCTGAGAATTGTCTGTTTTTATCCTTTTACCATTTATCATTTGGGCAATGGCTTGTATTCTTATAAATTTGAGTCGGTTCTTTATATATTTTAGAAATGAGGCCTTTGTCAGAAACACTAGCTATAAATATTTTTTCCCCAGCTTTCTGCTTCCCTTCTAATTTTGGCTGCATTGGTGTTTTTGTTTGTTTTTTATTGTGTGTTTGTGCAAAGCCTTTTTAATTTAATGTAACCAGAGTTGTCTATTTTGCATTTCGTGATATTCTCTAGTACTTCTTTGACCATAAATTTCTTCCTTCTCCATAGATCTGAGAGATAAATTATCCCTTGTTCTGATTTGTTTATAGTATCACCCTTTATGTCTAAATCATGAACCCATTTTGATTTTATCTTGGCATATGGTATTAAGTGTTGGCTAATGCCTAGATTCTGCCATAGTATTTTCTAGTTTTTCCAGCGATTTTTGTCAAATAGTGAGTTCTTATCACAGAGGCAGAAGTCTTTGGGCTTATCAAACACTAATTTACTATATTCATTGACTATTGTGTTTCAGTGATCCACTGTTCTATTTCTTAGCCAGTATCAAATGGTTTTTGATGACTGCTTCTTTATAATATAGTTTTAAGTCTGATACAGCTAGGCCACCTTCCTTTGCATTTTTTTTTCATTAGTTTCCTTGAAATTCTTGACTTTTTGTTCTTCCAAATGAACTTTATTATTTTTTTCTAGCTGTGTAAAATAATTTCTTGGCAGTTTGGTTGGTATGGTACTGAATAAGTAGATTAATTTTGGTAGAATTGTCATTTTTATTATGTCAGCTCGACCTTCCCATGAGCAACTGATATTCTTTCAGTTGTTTAGATCTAACTTTATTTGTATGAAAAAAATGTTTTATAATTATGTTCATATCGTCTTGGCTTTGTCTTTGAAGGTAGACTCCCAAGTAGTTGACTTAGCAAAGGGAATTCGCTTAAGGAATATTTTCTATAATGTTCTTCACATTATTGTTCTCTGCTGACCTGGTTTTTCTTATGTTTTATGTTTCTGTCCAGTGACTGCTTTACGTCCACATTTCTATTTGACAACATATAGATTCTCAAACTGTTGGGATAGAATTTTAGTAAGTGGATGGTATGTAATGTAAAGTTTTTTTTCCTGAAATGTAAGAAATAGTTTGAAATACGATTTAAAAGGTTGTTTGGCATTAATGGTAGAAAGGCCTTGATTTTCCAGGATTTCTGGACATTTTTGGAAAATGTCAAATTTAATGAGCAGCAAGCATTTAACATGACAAGCTCTGTCTGCATTGGAAAGATGATGAATGATGATGATGATGATTTAACAATAACTGAAAAAAAAAGAGTAAATATTGTATAGAACCAAATAAGCAGTAATGACAGTATAAACTAGTAGGTTATAAAAGTGACAAAAGTGGGAGATATTGTAGTATTAAAAATCAAATCCTGGTTTTGCTATTTAGATATGTTTGACTTTGGGAGAAATTCTGGGCTTTGCTTTCCTTACCTATTTAAAAAAAAAAAAGCAGCTGGATTAGGAATGACTTTGTATCTAACTGGATTTGCTAATAATAATAAAGAAGAGACCTAAGTATATTGATTTGACCAACCAAGAAAAAAAAAAGAAAAAAAAGATCTCTAGAAGTTGATTTAAAAAAATATATTTTTCTGGTGGTATTTTATTTTTCCAAATACATGCAAAGATAATTTTCAACATTCACCTTTGAACAAGCTTGTTTTAAATTTTTCTCCCTCTCATTCTCCTCCTCCTCCAAGATAGGAAACAATTTGATATATGTTAAATGTCTGCAATTCTTTTGAAGATATTTTCATATCCTGCATTTTGAGCAAAAAAAAAAAATCAGATCGAAAAAGAAAACATGAAGTTGGGAGAATGGGGGAGAAAAACCAAGTAAACAATAATAACAAAAATGGTGAAAATACTATGCTTTAATCCACATTCAGTCTCCATAATTCTTTCTCTGGATTTGGATTACTCTATCCCAAGTCTGTTAGAATTGTCTTAAATCACCTCATTGTTGAAAAGAGTCAAGCCCATCACAATTGATCATCATATATTCTTGATGTTACTGTGTATACTGTGTTCTCTTGGTACTGCTCAATTCACTTAGTATCAGTTCATCTAAGTTGATTTTAATCAAAGCAAGAAAACATCTATTATCCAAGAACAGTTTCTTACATGTTGGTAATGAATATAATTTTAATTACCTAAATAGTATTTGAATTTATCATACTTTCTGTATTTAGCAATTTTGCCTCAATCTTTCCCAAGATTATAAAAGCATGCTTCCTCATATATTGAAGTCTAGCTCTGGATTCCATCCCTGGAAATAACAGGCAGTAACAGTAAAGTCCCACTTTGGGGCTAAACAGACTTCTCTGTCAAAGTGTATCTGAACACTCTTACGGGGTAGGGAAAAGAATGATAAAGGGTCATTGGAAGTTAGGTTTACTTTTTGAACTGTCAGTTAATTTATAGAATTATTAATTGAGACATTGTGACCCAGGAAAAAAGGAGACATGAGCTTCAGCTATCATTGGTTTCTACCCATGGATTCATTGTGCTTTACTTATTCAGGAGTAGAATATAAATAATGTATTATCTGGGTCTTGGTGCTCCCAGTTTGTTATTAAGGGAACAGACGTTTAGGGAAGTCCTCTTGGTTGAAGTGTGATTTGCACATGCTGTTTTTTGGATATACACCAATGGTATTCAGAAGGAAATGCACTGGCAAACAATGCATATAGTGGCACACAGCATGTAGAAGAGAATGGAGATAGGGAGGAGTACAGAGAGTCACGTAATTATAGTTTACAATTAGAATCAGAATTGGGAGCAGGGGGATAGCATGGACTTGTGGCAGATGGAGAAGTGCATGGGGATGGCAGGAGTTAGGATTTTGGTGGCAAGGATAGACTGATTTCCTGCTTTGCTACTTTAAGATTAGTTCATGAATAGATCCACATCATCCCAAACTTATCAGCAGCATCTTAAGGTTAATTTATAATCATAATGCTTTGCTGGTGTTCTGCTGGTCTTATTGCATGTCTAGAGCTTATTTAAGGTTTATAGAACAAGGGCAGTCAGTAGGCTTCACAGGTCCTTTAAAGCCTAGCTGGCTTCCCCTTATGTAGTACATAATAATCTTAGGATGCAGCCTTTGTTAATTTATGAGAATTTATGGCTTATTTATGAGATGGTTTGCAGTTGTTATGCTTCTTTAATTTATGGGACAGTCTGTAAGCGACTTGTAAGTTCCTCTTTTTAATCTTACCTATTATTATTATTACCTTTAATTAACTACTTATAAACTTAATATACTAAGTAGATCCTGTGTTTGTGTATGTGTACCGTGTGCATACGTGTGCATGTATGTGCATTTTCAATTGTAGTGCTGAGCTCCTCCTTTGAGGTAGCTTCTTCTGGGATTGGGTACTTATATCTTGCATGATTTAATATGTTCCCTTTTGCATTCTTTTCCTTGAAAGATAAAACATTTATCTGGTTCCCAAATTTGAAGTCTGCTTTAATAGATCTTAAGCAAAAGTTTTTGAGCCATTCCTTAGAATGATTTACGTGGGGACTTTCTGGGAGCTTGTAAAATGTACTATATTGGGACATCCTCAAAGTAATAAACACCTAAGTTTCTGTTCAGCTGCTAGATGAGTAATACTGTGTAGATTAATGAAACTTTTTCAAGTTGACAATTTAGGAAATGTCTTGAGGAATTGATTATATTCTTTGTGTGACACTGTTGTTAACTAAGGTTGATTTTCCACACCTTGTGACTTAGGGAAGGCTTCTACTGGATGAGCTTAGCTTTTTGTTTCATTGTTGTGGATTTTTAGAGGCTGCCATCTCAGGATGTATTTTATTTTGGTCCTCAGTTTTATCAGTAGCATACTGTGAGATAACTCTGGAAGTGAATCTTCAAGTGATGTCTCATGGGGTCCTGCAGCAGCCAAAACATCCTGAAAGCAGAAAAGGGGTGGGTGGGGGGAGAAGAGGATTATTAAAATACCCAGACACAATAATGAAGTTAGAGACAGAAATCTGCTTCTCTTGCTTAAAGTCCAGAAAGTTGGTGAAAAACTTCAGATAATTGCAAAATAGAAAACTGTAGGATAGACGCAGCAAGTATATCATTGTGCGCGCTTTCTCTCTCGCTCGCTCTTGCTCTCCCTCTCCCTCTCTCTCTCTCTCTTTAAAGCATCTTCTCTCTATTTGGATAAGAAAACTAGAGTAACTTGGTTGTGTTATTTTAGAATGACGTTTAAGGTTAGTAACTGATTAGACTTAAAGCTTAATTATCTCAATGAAGATAGTATTTTTTTTTCCCTTGGGGAGGGTAGTTGGAAGGTTGTATTCTTATTGCACATTCTTCTTGAGAACCATTTAGCTTTTATGTACTATTTTTACTGTTCAGAGTTATGTCTTTTAAAAGTGGTATTAAAAGCTAGTTATGTTGTCTTTTCACTGAATACGATATAATGAAAAAATTTTGTATTAAACTATTTTTTGAAAAATTTTTGGTAGTAATTTTTCAATAACTAGCTAATATTATTTGTTCATCTAATATCTGTTATTAAGAAGCTAGTTCATCTTATATATCTTCATTTTAAGATCAATAAAACTTTTAATATAAGTACCAATTCCTAATTGAGACATAACTCCTCCCTCTTAAGATCCCATTATGCTTGGCCAACGTTTCCACTTTGTATTTTGAAAGAAAATAAATCTAGCTCACAATTTCTCTGTTAGGCTGTGAATAGTTGGTATCTGATCCTTGTGATAACAGGTTTATTAAGTAGGAGGGATCATATGGTCAATCCTGAGCTAGGAAAATCAGTTTGGCAGGTGGATGGAAGAAAATTGGAGTGAAGAGAGGCTTTCTTTTTAAGAAGAACCAAAAGTGGGGCATGTTTGTGTGTATATCTCAGAAGGAAGACATTGTATGATTTTTAGGATTAGGATCCACACTCTTAACAAATAAATGAACAAATAAATCTTAATAGCTCCATACATGATCCCTCCTTCCCTGCCTTTCTTCCTCAGTCTACCTTTTAATGAGTAGAACCATTCAGGGAATATATTGGAGTTTAATGTTACCAGCAGAAGAAACTCCAAATTTTCCTTGTTAAATACTGCAGCATGTTAGATATTTAACCAGGTTTGCATTTAATCATGAATGACTGAAATCACTGGAATATCTGTTCAAAGAGTATAGTATATTGTATATCAAATTGTATAATTTAGTATTTGTTCGTGTGCATTTGGTAATCACATGATAAAGTAAGGCATTTTTCTTCATATCCATTTAAACATCTCCTAGGTGTTCAGAAAAATGAATATTTTCCATTGAAATCTTTTTTTTGGGGTGATTAGTGAAAATGTAATAGTGGAAAATATATAGATATATCATTAGAACTGCAAGGGACTTCAATGAGACATTGAGGTTCAGGGAGATAATCACATTTTAAAAAATAAATTTATTTTTCCTACCCTATCTTTCCCTCTTCCTACTTCTCACAGGAAGTGGTGAGAAGAAAAAACAAAACTTTGATAACAAATATGAATACTCAAGCAAAACAGATCCATTTTTTTGTCACATCCAGAAATGTCATTCTGTATGTTTAGTTCCTTACCTCTCTGTAGCATGCTCAACTAACTTGTTGAAAATATCACGTCAAATTAATGGTGGAAGTAGAACTATACCGAAGATCTCTTTGACTTTTGGTTAAAGTATTTTCAAACACTACACTATCCTGGAGCCTAGGATAGAATGGCTATAGATGCGTGAAGGGAAATAATACATAAGAATACTGAAAGCCTGTGAAATAATTTAGTTGTCAAGCAGAGAAGTTTACTTTTTACCAAAAAGGAAAGGTCTTCCTTGTTCCTACATTGTTACTTGTAAACTCTTTCTCTACTACCTTCAATCTATAATCTTTCTAATTTTGAGGTTCACTTAATCCATATTTATCAATTATTTACAAGATTTCCAGGACCTTCTCTATTCCTCAACAACTTTAGCAACCATGGTTCACAATCTTTCTCCTTCGCAACTTTTGTCCTGATAACCTGGAGATATTGATATATCCCCTAACTTCTATTTGCTCCTTTCAAAACATAACCTGTACCTGAACAATCCACAGATAGTCATACCTTTGATCTTGCCATCACTCAAAAATCGTCCTTTTATACTCATGAACTCTGAAATTTCATTTATATGG
Organism: Myrmecobius fasciatus; assembly: GCA_023553655.1. Taxonomy (NCBI): domain Eukaryota; kingdom Metazoa; phylum Chordata; class Mammalia; order Dasyuromorphia; family Myrmecobiidae; genus Myrmecobius; species Myrmecobius fasciatus. The sequence continues at coordinate 352,399 of JAJPUD010001523.1, read as the reverse complement.
TTATGATTTGTTGTCATTTCATTTTTCCCTGTGTCTTTATATCCTATCCCTGTTCTTTGCATTTTCTATGATCTCTAATCACTGTCTCTCTTAGTTTTTACATACACTATCACTCTTGGCTACAAGCTTCTCCTTTCTTTATCTTGACTGGTGAACTAGCTCAACTCTACACTATTCTCTTCATGTAAGTCCCTTGTCTCTTTATCTTATTGCCAGTTTTGTCTTTCTGAGCTTCAGTCTTGGATCACTCCCACCCAACAAAGCTGGACAAAAAAATCATGAAATTCTGTTGTCTACTATAAATTTATATTCAACTGAAAAAAAAAATCAATTGAGTCCTCATTGAGACAAGGTAATCCTATTATATCTCCCTAACCAATTAGCCATTCTATTCACCACATATTTTTTCCAAGCATTTCCATTCTTCCTCAAACCTCCTAAGGCTACCCCCCACCCCTTTTCCTCTCAGCTGAGAACCTTGCTTCTTATTTCACTGAGAAAAATGAGGCAGAAATTTTTGCATAGTTCTTTATCTCATATCGCTCAGATATGTTCCTCCACTATCCTATCCTTGACCCTGTGTCTTATAGAGGTGACCTTTCTTGTTAAGGCAAACCCCTCTCATAAGTGATCCCATTTTATCCTCTCTTATCTAAACAGATGACCTTTCTATTATTCCAACTCAGGAATCTTCAGTCTCTTCCTGTCTATTGGTTACCCCTAGACATTAAATTCAGCTTATCAAAATGAACCTGTTATCTTTCCTCCCAAAACTTTCCTTCTTTCTAATTTCAAGGGTTATTATCATCCTTCCATTATCATCTCTAATCCCTCACTTTTTCTTTATTCTATCATCCAGTCACACTTGTACAAATTTTGTCACTTGTTTTTTCATATCTCTCATCTCTTCATAATCTCTCTCTTTCCTCTGATCCTGCTATCATCCTAGTGGAATCTCTTATTACTTCATATCTAGACTACTATTGTAATAATTTTTTGGTTGTTCTTCCTGCCTCAGTTTTTTACTTCCTCCAGTTTGTCATCTATCTATTCAGCTGCCACCTACCCACATCATTCTTCAGTAAAGTCTAATGGTTCTTAAATACCTCCAGGGTAAAATGTAAAGACCTCTGTTTAGCTTTTAAAACCCTTCATAACCTGGCTCATTTTCACTTTTAAGTCTTCTTATATACCTCCACATACTTCCACTTACTCATTGATTGAGAGTAACATTGGCCTTCTTACTGTTCTTTGCACAAGACCCTCCAAATAGGGAATCAGGCAAGAGTCATGGCACTTTACCTCCATTTCCCTGATTTCTTTGGATTTCTTTACATCCCAGTTGAAATCCTATGTTCTATAAGAAGCTTCTCCCAATCCTTTAATGTTGCTGACTTCTCACTATTGATTATTTTCATTATCTCCAGTTGTCTATATAACTTATTTGTACATAATTGTTTATTCTCATCTCCTTCATTAGACTGTGAGCTTCTTGAGAGTAGAGACTGTTCTTTGCTTCCCCAGAATTTTGCACAGTCTTGGCCAAATAATAATTGCTTGATAAATAATTATTGTTCATTGACTGTTACCACATAAAGTGCTGCTACAGATATTTTGGTGTATATATAACTTATGTTTTCATCATAGATCTCCTTGAGATGTATGCTGAGTAATGGAATCTCTGGGTCAAAGGGAATGGTTATTTTAGCCACTTTACACAATTCTAAATTGCTTTTCTAAATGGCTTTACCAATTCACTGCTCTGCTGAAAATATATTAGTGTGGCCTATTAACTTTTTATAGATTTCAAAGACATAATAAATGTTTGTTGAATTGAACTAAAATTTGTTTGGAGTAGTGTCTTGTAGTTTGTGTGTCTAGTTTCCACATGACTAGTATTAAGCACAGGAAAGAATGATACCTGATGTATATTCTTTTTGCTTTCACCTTAGAGATCTCTGCTTTTTTTGGTTACTATTTGTTATTTATTGCTTTTGGCAAATGGGGTAGAATAATTTGAGTAAACATTAGCTGTTGTTCCTTGTATAGGTTTGAAAAAGTAATAGTTTCAGAGCCAAAGAGCAGGGATGTAATGAAGATCTCAATCACTTCTATAGAGGTCTAAGATAAGAATTGATATTGTGCAGTGTTATTCTTTGAAAGCTAACTAATTATTCATCATTTATTGTAGGTGCTACAGAATATTTTAGAAACAGAAAATGAATATTCTAAAGAACTACAGACTATTCTTTCAACTTACCTGCGACCATTACAGTCCAGTGAAAAGTAAGATTATTAATTTTTCTTACTATTAGAAAGAATTTTTAATATTTAAATAAGCTTATACTACTTTCTGTCTACTTACGGTTACCTTCTCATCTTTTATTAGAAAGTTGAAAATAAAAAATGGCATTGAAATATTAAACTCTATTACTTTTAAAGCATGCTTTAAAAATAAAAGTATTTTATGGGTTTTGGATGGGGAGGAGGCAGGTTTGTAAAATTGCTTAAACATTTTTACTTGTGTTTTTCTTGTCTCCAGGTTAAACTCAACAAATATTTTATATTTAATGGGAAATTTAGAAGAAATAAGTTCTTTCCAGCAAATGCTTGTACAGTCTTTAGAAGAATGCACCAAGTAAGTAACATGCTTTAAAAATGCAAGTTTCATTTTAATTCCCATAGTATTTTAAAGAATTGTATACTTAACAACATTTCAGGATTCAGGTTTCTATGGATTAAAACTTGTGGGTTTGAATTTTCGGGATAGCTTGGTGTCAGTAGATAAGATGTGTTTAGATGATCTGATTTCTGCCTTAATTTGTAGCCAAGATGCTCTTTCTCTCAAAAAACACCCCCCAATACTTTGGCTCATTAGGCTTATGCCTTCGAACTTGGAGTACTTATTAAAATCCAAAGAACAGATGTTGATCACTTGATGTACAGCATATAGGGGATATAGATTTGTTCAAGTGCTTTTAGGCTTAGAAAGTAATGTTAGATATCACAATCTCTTCCGTTTTTGAGGAAGATAGATAATAGCAGCCTGTATTAAATATTTTCATTACAACTTCATCATGTAATTTCCTGCAGCCAAAAGACATGTCTCAGTAGTTGTTCATCAGTTCCAAATCTGTTCAGGGGTGTTACTCATTGTTCTTCAGAAATAGGTAATCATGCGTATGATATTCTGAAGTAGTTTTGAATATAGATTGTGAAGAGTTACCTAGCACTTTTCCACTGTCTTTTCAAAATAGTCCATTCTATTAGTCATATTGTAGCATTTCTCTCTGGCACTGAGAAGCAAATAAATGCATAAAAGTAAGTAGTATTTTCCAATTTTTGTACATTTATTTTTGCTGTCAGAAATTCAAAGGGTGAACATATTTCTAAGCTTCTCTATGGAAGGAGTTTTCTTCCTGAGTATATTTTACATTGCTTGTATCCCAATCTTCACCGTCTTTCTCTCCTCTTCTTCATAAGTCTTATTTAAGTCAAGGACTTATTTTCCAATATGTATCTCTTCTTTATTAAAATCCTTCTTACAACAAAGAAATTTAAGCAAAATTTCCTCCTCTGACAGTACAGTCCTCATTCTATGCTTTTAGTCTCTCAAGTTTTCTTCCAAGAGAAGTATGTTTCTTCTTCTTTAGGACCACAAATAGAAATTGTAATCTGAATTTGTAGCATTTTAATGTTGGTTTCTTCTATGTAATTTTTATCCCTATATTATTTTCTGAGTTCTACTTTTCTTCACTTAACAACATTTCTAGTTAGAACTTGGGGCATATTGACATATTTTGAATTTGTTTTGGATTGTAGGTCATGGCAAAATACAGTGGTGGTATTTCTTTAAGGCCTGACCACTCTCTCAGGAGGATGTTTTACTCCCCTTGTATGATACATGGCTAATTTACTTTTTGTGACTGTTCATTGACAGCAATTAACAATAACTTATTTTTATTGTTCTATATTCTTTCTAGTATTTATGTTTTTGAGGTGTTATTTGATAATATATTTAAACTAGTCACTCATAAATGTAAGACATAAAGAGAGGTAGGTGAAAGTTGTTTTTGTTTTCCTTTTAAATGCTGATGTTTTTCAAATGGAACTTTGTGTTAACTTCAAGGGTCCTAAAAGGTTCTGACCTGGGCCTCATTCCCTTCTCCTTTTACACTATTTCACATAGTGATAACAGTTCCCATGATTTCAGTGATCATCTCTCTGCAAACAGTGCTTAGATTTTCTTGTCCATCTCTAATCTTTATCTTGACCATATTGAAATGACTATCCCTCTGTAACTCAACATATCCAACCTGAACTCACCATCTTTCTCCCCAATTCTTCCTCTATTCCTAACTTCCCAATTATTCTTCAGAGGACCATCATCCTCCTAGTCCTCCAGGTTCATAACCCAGGTGTCATCCTCAACTTCTCTTCCTACCTTCCATTTTAAATCACTTTCCAAAAACCGGTCCTTCCCACCTTTGTAACTTCTCTCATATATGTCCCTTTCTCTCCTCTGCACCTCTCCTGGTGTCGACCCTCATCTCTTCATGCCTGGATTATTGCAGTATTGTGCTGATTGGTCTCCTTGTTCTAAGTCTCTACTATTCTATTTAGCTGTCCAAACTGATTTTCTTGAAATGCAACTCTGACCATATCACTTTCCCTTCCCTCCTATTCATAATCCCCCACCCCCATTCAATAAATCCCTATTTCAGAATCAAATCTAAATTCTCTGAGTATTTAGAGCCCTTCATAACCTGACCTCTTCCTGTCTTTTCAGTCATCTTACACCTTATGCCCATCTTCCCTTAAGATTCAGTGAAATTGGCTCGTTGCTGTTCCTGTCACATGCCATTCTATCTCATGACGTGGTGGATGTTTTACTAGCTATTTTTAATGCCTGGAATGTTCTCCCTCTTCTGTGCCTCCTAGATTCCCTGGCTTCCTTCAAGTGTTCACTAAAGTCTTACCTTCTGCAAAAAAAACTTATCTCCAGTCCTTCTTTGTATTAGTGCCTTCCTTCTGAGGTTATTATCAATCTGTCCTGTACACATACATTTTATTTGTATATCCTTTTCTCCATTAGACTGTCACTTCATTGGGATGAGGGATTTTTATTATTATTATTATTAATTTTTTTGGCCTTTCTTTGTATCCCTAGTCCTTAGCATAGTGCCTGCCACAGGATAAGATCTAAATGAAATAGTAATTGACTTGATTTGACTTGCACTTTTCCTTTTAAATCTCATTGATCTCTGAATTTCTGATTTACTCCAATTTGTTTAGATTTGCTTCTTTCTAATTCTTGCAGATAGAAGTGAACTTGTCTTGGTCCCTTGATTTATATTAGATTGTTATATTGTAAAGGTAGAAAGTCAGCTCTATAAATTAACAGCTTGCTAGACTTGAAAATAAGTTTGTCACTTTAATTTTTTGACAGGCTTATGGTTCCATCAAAGTACTTTGTATTAGGACATATAGTGGAAAGCAGTAGCATGCCAGAAATGTCTAAACTCTGCTATCTAACAAAAAATTATTATTAATAAAATTAAAATATTAAATCGGTTTTCTTCTTGTAGCTTTCCCAACCTGAGTAATGTGGCATTGAATAGAGTAGCTTGAATATCACTCAGCTTCTCTACCTGGCAAATATAAGGCTCATTAGCTGTAGTTTTCTTTACAAAAAGGTGTATCTTTTCACATAGTGACAGCAGGCATTTTTTCTTTTCTAACTGCTGCTTAATAATAAGGTCTAGTAAATGGAATGTTGAATTGTTTTTCATGAGAACTTAAATAATGTACTAATAATTTTCTAGATTTTTATAGATGTAGACAAATTACTAAACTACAAGGCATTGTGACCCTGTTTACTCATTTGTAAAGTAGGGTTTAGAATACATATTTTTCTTCCCAGGAAATTTCTTTTTTATTAATAATGAAAATATTGTTGCTTGTCCTTCCCCTTCCATTTTAAGCTTTTTTTTCCCGTTTTGATCTTTCCCATCTTCTTAGAACATGAATTTCTGCTGTAAATTTAGAACTGTTCATTAGCTAATTACACTCTATCTGCTCATATCTTTTAGTATCTATAATTGTTTTCAACTAACTTTTCATTCTTGCTGTTCCCTAATTTTATAAAAGCTCCTTCCTGCTTCTAAGCATGTGTTCATATGGTCCCAAGTTACAGAATATTTTCCCATTTGTCAGAATGCATCCTTCCTTTTCTTTCTTTAAATCACATTTCAAAGCTCATTTTCCTACAGAAACTTCTTCCTTATTATTTGACTTTTTAAAATGTGTATCTTTTCTTCATGGATGTTTACAAATTATTGTATTATTATATATATGTTTCTGGCCCTTTCTCCCTTCTTTTTTCCCTGAGTTGTCCTCCCCCTAGTTGCCCAAAATCACTTAGCTAAATTAAAGCTATCTAGCTATCTTGACTCCTGTCCTGTACACAGAATCTTATTCAAAAAGCATATTTAAAGATCATTTTGTCCTACTTCCTTTCTTTTCTTGTCAAATATATTAATACCATTTCTGACAAAAAGTCAGTGTAGCCTCTGATTGAAAAAAAAAAGACAAGGAAGTGTAAATCATTACTTTTTAAGGCTGCTTGATCCATTGTCAGGAAGATCTTCCTCATATTGAACTTAAATCTGATTCCTTAAGTTTATTGAATTTAATTATATCCCTTTACAGCTCCTCTGGTCTTAAAAAGAATCCTCTCCGCACCGAATTATGAATTCTTACCACCTGTGTCAGAGAGAATAGCTGTAAACTTAAAATGATTTGTGCAACTGTAAGTAGTTTTGGATTTTATAGGTTCCTTGCAGTGGTGGCTCAAACATAGTACTGAGGGATTAGAGTAGTCTTCCTCTAAGGTAAAAGGCTGTGATGTCAGGGCCTTTGAGGTTTCTATTTTGTGGATATCCAGATTTTACTTAAAATGTTCATTTATTTCTTTTCACTCATGACTTTACTGCCCCACTTCCTTCACGAGTCTTCTGTGTCTTTGATTCCTTTTATGTCACTTCTCACATGCCAAATCATCTTTAGTTAATCTTGTAACCTACATTTCTCCAATATATTTTTCCATTATCCTTTGGGTCACATGAGAATTTGAATGTTAAGAGAGTATAGTGTTTATTCACTGATTCATGGCCAAATGGGAGAATATTCAGTGATTAAAAAAAAAAAAAAGATTTCTGTGACAGTAAGCAGCTTGGAATGATTGAAAGCTATGTTTTGTTTCCAAGTGTCATCCATCCAGATCAATTCTTATTTATTCCTGACCTAAGTTTTCTATCATTAGCATTTGTACAAAGCAGACATACATATGCTTTATTTATTTATTTTTTTAAAATTTTATTTTGTTTTATTTAACAGCATTCAGATACTGGTAATTGTCATATATTGTCAAACAGAGGCCTCTCTATTTACTTGTGTCTCAACAACTGGCCGAAGTATTAGGGAGAAATAAATAACTTCTTTGGATTAGTACCATAAACACGTAACTGTTTGAAATAGTGTTAGAAATGTCACAACTATAGACAAATGCGGAAGTACCCCAGTTTTTCTGTGAAATAATCTTTTACTAATTAGGAGACATGTATTCATTACCTGAGTAATTTCTACTTATTCTCTCCCCATGGGCATTTTAGGATAACTGTTTGGCGCATTTCCCCAATGTGTTTATTACATGTATCAGTATTTTCTGTATTAATGCTAGCCCATTAAGATCTGACCCATCTTGCTCTTTTTATACAGCCATATAGACAACCAGATTCATAGTTAATGCTTTAGGTTATGGTTTGTATTTACTTGGCAAGAATAATTCCAATTGATCAGGCTTTGATTTCTTATGTTGAGCTGCTTTTTTGCCCTAATTTACCAAATACTTCTTTTGTTACAACTCCATGAATTTTTTGCATCTTAAAAAGTTTCATTTGCAGTTATTCCGAGAGCATTTCTTACCTGGCAGGTAAGCTAGCACATTGGAGATCCTGAAGGATTTCTCTTCTCCCTTCATCACGTAAATAAAAGAGTAAAAAATGGCATATAGTAGAAGGCAGCAAGTGGTCGGCAGTTAGACTTTAAACAATGAGAACATAAAATTTCTTTCTAACACCAGAACCTAGCTATCTTGTATATTTTCTGACAATAACAGTGTTATCCAGTAGTATTGTATATTGCATTTATAAAATGACATGTTTTACAAATTGCTTTTACTCTAAACACTGCTGTACAAATCAAGAGTCCAAAGGGGACTCAGGCTATCCAGCCTAATCTCTCATTTTTCATTAAAAAACATGGCCAAGGCAGGAAAAGTGACTTATATAAGGTCACATAGGTAATATACATGGTAAGATTTGAACTCAGACCTCCTGACTTAAAGAGTCTATGCTTGTTCTACTATTTTACATTACCTTTCTTTTTCTACAGAGGAGGAAGCTGGGAGTCAGAGATTGTTTCCTATGATAAGTCTTTATGATCACTTGGAGTGTTTTTATCCTCTAGTGTTATGATTCATAAATTCTTTTTTTGTATCATATTTTTTAAGTAAATGATGCTTTGTATGTAATTTGTTCTTAGTAACTGATACTTAACATACAATTCTGCTCTCTAGCTCTATATCTTAATATAAGAATATTATTCAAAATATGAATTTCTGATCACAGAAAGTTTCTAATTTGTTTCTTATGTGAAAAGGATCACCCCAGCTATATTTCATGGCAAGAATCTCTTTTTTTCCTTCTTTTTTATTCCTCTTCACTACTGCCCTGATAGCATTTCCTTTTTACTCTGTAGCCTTATTCCCATTCCTTTTCAACTGCTGAGGGGACTGTCCAGGTGAGGAAAGGAAAGAAGAAAACTCTGGCTTTCTTATAAATGTTTTTTATGGAAATATTAATAGGTAGTAGTTATTTAATATTCTCACAATCAAACTTCAGCAACATTATGTTGTTCTCACTCCCTCTAGCTAAAAAAATAGACTTGAATCACAGCCTTTTTGCCATAGAGGACTGTGTGTTGTAGGTTTGAAGTAGAGTGAACATTAAAATCCATTCAAATAAAAATTTAAGGATAATTTGCATTGTTTCTGTGGATTATAGTTTGTAATGAATGAACTTGTGCTCTGATATTTGTTGATCTTTTTATTTTCTTTTTTCCTCCCTTTTTTTAAAAATTTCAATTCCTTTTATTTTTTTTATTTTTTTATTTTATTTTTTTTATATAAAGCTTTTTATTTACAAAACATATGAGTGACCTTTCAACATTGATCTTTGCAAAAACTTTTTTTTTTCTCAAGCTTTTCCCCGCCTCCCCCCACCGGCGAGCGCTAGATGACAGGTAATCGAATACATGCTAAATAGGATAAATTATATGACAAATACAATACATGTATACATATCTATACAGTTATCTTACTGCACAAGAATTCCTCCCTTTTTTTAATAATAGCTTTTTATTTTTCAAAATATATACGAAGATAGTTGTCAACATTTACCCTTGCAAAATCTTACATTTCAAATTTTTCTTCCTCCCTTATCCCCCACTCTCTCCCCTAAACAGCAAGTAATCCAATATAGGTTAATTATATGCACTTGTTTTTTTTTTTTTTTTCAGGGTTAATTCTAATTTATTTTAAACATTTTCTTTTTCTCTATACAAGATACATTAACCTATTAATTTTTTTTTAAATTTTATTTTATTTGCATAATTATATGCACTTCTAAACGTATTTCCACATCTATCATGCTGCACAAGAAAAATCTTATCTTTTTATCTTCTTAGGACCATCCTTTTAAGTTTCCTCATTAACCTTCATTTTTTATTAAACATTTATTATGTTCTTTCTTTGCTATGTGGAGGGAGGGTTTGGGATGGAGTGGGATCTCACAAAGATAATAAGACATTATTCCTGGCCAAGTAATTAGGAGTAAATAGTAAATAGGGAGATAAATATTGACAGTGGCTGCTTTTGGGCCTTTGCTCTGGTTCTCTTGGGGCTCCAATCTGGAGAATTGGCTACTGGAAAAGAGCAATTTCAGTAGGCAACAACTCTAAGGAATTTGGGTGGGGATGGAAGATGAGAGAAGTGGGGGATTGCTTTGAATAGGTTTTGGCCAGCCATTCTCTTCCTACAACTTTCAGAGTACAAGAAGATATATAACAAATACAGCATTTTGCCTTGAAAAAGATGGTAAGTTTGCTTGTGAAAGTGGGTGTGGAAAAAGTTGTGAGTTACTGTAAAGTGATGTCATCCAACTTTCAGGATAAAATAAACACCAAATGTTACTGAGGTGGCTGGTAGACATTTGGAGCTTTTGTACATTTAAATTTTGTACTCATTTCAGCTAGGTGCAGGTTTCTGTTTCTAAATGGTTACATCTCACCTCAGTAAATTTAATTTCATGTAATACTCAAATCGTTTTCTGATTTATCAATTGTATTGAAATACATTTACATTTTAAAAATAAGTGTTACAATAGAACTGAATATAATAAATAGCAGAATTGGAATTTGAACCTAATAGGTTTGACTTCATGTTATCTAGAATTTTAAGTATCAGCTTTTATCTTGGACATCTGAGTCAGTGATCTTTTGTATAAGTGAGCATTAGTATGAAGATCTATCTGTGGTGTATCTTCCAAGGCTTGAAATACATATTGTTGAATTTAAATACTTTCTGTAGACTGCCTATACTTAGAGATTTGAATCCTTAAGGTGGAATCTTTTTTATTTTTATCTTGGTATCTCCAGTACACACAATAGTACTTTAGATTTTTAATGTTTGTATTGTTGATTTGAATCACTGTGCTTATAGCACAATTGAATTTGTTGTCTCCTTTAAGCATTTATTCTAGCTCCAGAAATAGAGCTGGCATGTACCTTAGCCAGCCAAGGCCCATACCTAATCTAAAAACTAGATCTTGCTCAGGAAAGGTCATTGAAAGTAGAATTATAATACTTGTGTTCATTACCTAGTGCTGTTAATTCCTTTGTTTATTGACTCATTTCTCTATATATTTGTGTTATAGCAGGAATTTGGTAGGGCTCCTTCTTTAATCTGATTTTTCAAATAGTTTATATGGCATTGGAAGTAACTGTCCACAAAATGTTTTGTAAAATTCACTTATAGATCCATCTAGTACTGGGGATGTTTTACTTAGGAAAGTCATTTGTGGCTTAATTTTTTTTTTCCCTAAAAGAAAGTTATTTAAATACTCTATTTTTTCTTCTCTTAATCTGGGTAATTTATATTTTTATAAATAATTCATCCTTTTCATTTAGATTATCAGTTTTATTCCTATATAGTTGGGCAAAATACTTCCTAATAATTTCTTTTATTTCCTCTTCATTGGTTGTGAATTCATATTTTTCACTTTTGATATAGATAATTTGGTTTTCTTAATTATTGAAAAAGTCAAATTAGCCAATTTTTTTAAACAAGTTCCTGATTTGATAAGACTTAGTATTTTTATTTATTTAGTTTCACTTTTTAAAATCTCTCTTTGTTTTCAGAATTTCTATATTGATGCTTAATTGGGGGGTTTACGTTTGTTGTTTTTCCAGTTTTTTTTTTTTTAGTTGTATGCCTAATTTGTTGATCTCCTTTTTATCTTTTTTTTATTGATATAAACAGATATAAATTTCCCCCTAACTACTACTTTGGCTACAACTTACAAATTGTTTTGTTGTCTCAAGTTATCATTATGAAATTTTTGTTTATTTCTGTAATTTGTTCTTTTTTTTGTGATTTGTTCTTTTAATTCCCTTTTTTAGGGTTCAGTTAATTTACAATTAATTTTTAGCATCAGTGATTCTTTATTAAATGTAATTTTTATTGCATGATGGTCTGAAAAAGACATATTATTCTTGCTTTGTTGAATTTATTTGTAAGATTTTTATACCTTAGCACATTGTTAATTTTTGTGAAGGTGCATGCAAAGCTGAGAAGTATATTCCTTTCTATTCTCTTTCAGTATTCTCCAAAAAATTGTCATATATAACTTTTCTTAAATTTTATTTACTTCCTTAATTTCTTTCTTCTTTCATGGTTAGATTTATGGGGGGAGGGGGAGAGGAAGTTGAGGTCTGCTTTTAGTATCTAATAATACTATATATATACATATATATACACACATATATATATACACACATACATACATACACATACACACATATGTGTGTGTGTGTGTGTGTGTGTGTGTACTTTTTTTTTTTTTTTTTTTTTTGGGGAGGCAATTGGGGTTAAATGGCTTGTCCAGGGTCACACAGCTAGGAAGTGTTATGTGTCTGAGATCACATTTGAACTCGGGTCCTCCTGACTTCAGGGCTGGTGTTCTATCCACTGCGCCACCTAGCTGCCCCTAATAATACTGTTTTGAGTAGTAGTATCTTTTTCCACCTGTAACTCATTTACCTTTTTCTTTAAGAATTTGGACGCTATGCCATTTGACGCATATTTCAGAATTGATATTGATTTTATTGCCTATGGTACTTTTGTAATTCCCCTGCTTATCTTTTTTAATCAGGTTAGTTTTTACTGTTGCTTTTTCTTTGATCATATTCACCACCATTGCCTTTAAGTACAGCAGATGGAGCATAATGGGGTATGCTCTAGTTTGTTATTTTCACTATATATGTATATGGGGCAGCTAGGTGGCACAGTGGATAGAGCACCAGCCCTGAAGTCAAGAGGACCTGAGTTCAAATTTGATCTCAGACACATAACACTTCCTAGCTGTGTGACCCTGGGCAAGTCACTTAACCTGAATTGCCTCAGCAAAAAGCAAAACAAAAAACAAACAAAAATTATATATGGATATTTCTGTTTTAAGTGTGTTTCTTCTAAATAGTTTATATTTGGATTCTGGTTTCTGATATATTCTGCTATTTTCTGTTTTATGGGTGAACTTAGCTGTGTATTTCCTTCTATCTTATTTTCTTATTTTATCTTCTTTTTTTATCCTTTTCCTTGAGTCTTTTGCTTATGACTATTGCCTCCTTTATTCTACCCTCCCTTTTATCACTCACCCCTCTTTCTCTTGACCCCTTTTCCTTCTACTTCTTTGTTAAAGTGAATTTCTATACTCAACTGTGTGTGTGTGTGTGTGTATTTTTCCTTCCTTGAACTGGTTCAGATCAGTCACATTTAAATGTTAACTTTTCCCTGTCTCTCCCTTCTTCATTATGTAACCTCTTCCTTGCACCCTGCATTTAATGTGAGATAATTTTCCCCATTTTCCCTAACTAACCCTCCACCCCCCGCCCCTCCATGTGCATTCTTCTTTTTTACCTTTCAATTTTTTGAGATTATCCCACAATAATAGCACTACACCCATAAAGCCCATTAGATTGTTTCATTAGCCATAGTGATGACAAAGTTCTGAAGTATCTTCTTCCCATATAAGAATGCAAACAGTTTATGATTTCTTCCTTATGTTTATCATTTTTATGTTTCTCTTGAGTCCTATGTTTCAGTGTCAAAATTTCTATTCATCTCTGGTCTTAACATCAGGAATGCTTAAAAAACACCTTACATTTACAACCTGCTTTCTAGCTCCTTTCCCCTTTAAGATTATACTTAGTTTTGCTAGATGGATTATAATCCTTGTCTACAATTTTATATCCTTTGCCTTCCGGAATGTCATATTCTAAGCCCTCCCTTTTTTATAGTGGAGGCTGCTAACTATTATCTGCTCTTGATTGCAGTTCTTTGGTATGTGAATCCTCCCTCCCCTCTTTTTTTTTTTTTCCCTGTCTACTTCCAGATTTTTTGAATTTTGACTATAATGTTCTTTGGAGTTTTTGTTTTAGGACATCTTCCGGGAAGTAAGTGCAAATTCTTTAAATTTGTACTTTGTCCTGAGGTTCAAAAATATCTCGGTGGCTTTTTCTAAAAATTTGAAGTTATTATGTTTAAGGCTTTTTTTTTCCCCCTGGATTTCACGTAATCCAATGATTCTTAAATTTTCTTTCCTTGATCTGTTTTCTAGGTCAGTTGATAGAAGAGTCTGAAAAAGATTATGGGAGCTGCCTAGTTTATGAAAGCTGTAACCTGAGGCATAGTGGCTGTCTGGACCTAAAAATCTCAAACAAGAGAATCTCATTTCCTTTGGGGTCTTTCAGAGTGGGCCTCAAACTATATCTCTTTCTTGAGTTTCTGAAATCCTTGAAAGAATTGTCACTATTTATGGTTTTTGGCTCACAGAAGGAGTAGAAGTAGCAGAAAATTACCAGAGATTACTTCTGTGGTAACTGTGGCTAGGATCCTAAGTGAAAAAACTGACTTTGGTCAAATAAGCCTGTTCTCCTAAAGTTTGCTGTCAATTATAGGATTGTAGTGAAGAATAGATCAAGTTGAACTAACAGTATTCTAGTCTGAACCCAAATGCTAAGCTAAGTGTTTGAGGTTTATCTAGGGTATAATTATGCCCTGCTCTTGGTCTCAGTTTCCCCTGTGGAAGCCATCATTATACGACCATCTCTTTTCTAGCCAGTTTTGACCGTGGAGAGAGAGAGAGAGAGAGAGAGAGAGAGAGAGAGAGAGAGAGAGAGAGAGAGAGAGAGAGAGAGAGAGAGTGAGAGAGAATAGATATACACATACATGCATACATACACACACACACACACACATATAGAGAGAGAACACACACAGTTGAATGATTTTGTTATTTTAATAGGTATGTTTTAAACCAGTTGTCCTCACTTTAGCAGAGTAGGTAACCCTCATGAACCACCTTCTCCTCTTGTCTTTTGGTCACTACAGGAAAAACATCAACAAAACAATTCTAGAGATTGTCTTTAACACCCCCCCCCCCAAAAAAAAATAAAAGGAACCTTATTTCCCTCTTGTTTAAAAACATTTGGGTATTTTGTTGAGCATGGTGAAAGATAAACAAAAGATGAGAATGTGGAGTGGTAAGTAATAAAGTCGTCGGACCTTTGGTTGGTAGGTATCATTTTCTGGGCTTACTTGTTACTTATGTCATAGGTGCCCTGAAGAGACCTGAACATCATTTCTTTGTGTTCACTCCCACAAAACTAATAGGAGCTTTTCTTTAGGGTATGTTTGCCCTCCTATTCCCTATAAATAATTTCAGGAATCATAAAAAGTTTTCTATTTTAATTCTGAAATTGCATTCTACATTGCTGTATTTTTAATTTTTCTATAGCAGTTTTACATATTGGTAACTTTTTGATGGTTGATATTATTCAGTGGATTTTATTTGTTTTTTTCTTATGCTAATAATTGTGAACAGCTTTACAAATGAATCATTGCAACTTTGTTGATCATTTTTAAAGATCAAAATAACAGAACAATTTTCTCATATGTAGACTCCTTTATCAGTTTAGGCTATGAGCTCAAGTTTTTGGGGAAAATAATGAATTTTATTGAAAACTTTTCCATAAATTTTAAATCTTTTTTTAAATCTAACATAACAAAACAGTACCTTTTCTGGAAAAAAAGTGTTGTAGTGAGCCCTAGAGAAGTACAGTTTGGATGACAAATGTTCCTTTCTTTCATGCAACTCATAGTCTAGTAGAAGTTTGAAAAAAAGTCGTAACAGTAAAATTACTTATTAAAAAATTAGAAAATAACTTTTCTAATGGGAGATCCCAGCATATCAGATCACTCAGGAAATATCAAGGAAGTATTCCTGGAGGGGGTGGCATTTGAATTGGGATTTAAAGAATGGACAAAAATTTGCCGGACAGTCTTGGCTCAAACACATGGTGTCTATGTAACTAGGAGAGAACAGTGTCACAAAATCTCAGGAGAAGATGGTCAACAATGTCAAAGACTGCCAAGAGTTCAAGGATAATGATTGAGAAGAGGCCATTAGCTTGGGAAGTTCAGTTAGCAATTTCAGTAGAATGATGAAATTATTGGCCACATTGCAAAGGGTTTAAAAGGAAGTGAGAGGACAGGAGGTGGCAGTATGTGTTAGAGCTCCTTCAAAAATCATAACTAAATGTGGTAGAGCTCCTTCAAAGGTCGTAACTAAATCCCATTTTCTGTTAAGAAGTGTTTCCTGATCCCTTGTAATACTGGATCCTTGTCCCTTTGGATTCTCTCTTAATGTGGCTTCTTTGTATGTGGTGTCTTTCCCATTAGACCTCAGAGTTCCTGGAGGACAGGGACTGTCTTTTGCCGTGTGTGTGTGTGTGTGTGTGTGTGTGTGTGTGTGTGTGTGTGTGTGTTAGTACCATATTCTGACATGTAGTTAATGCTGAATTACGTGCTTGACAGGTAAAATGGCATTATCAAGTAGAAATTATCTATTGTAGACATGAGGCACTGGATTTGGGGTCATTCCTGGTAGATAGGCTGTCTCCTTCACTTTAACTTCTCTGGGCTCAGTTACCTCATTTCAAAAATGTGCCTCACTTACCTTAACTGTAAAATTAAAGGGATTCGATCAAATGGCCTTTCAAGACATAAATACTTTATTTTTTAAATAAATAATTATACTTCAACATTCATTTCTTTAAAATTTTGAGTTCTAATTCTTTCCTTCCCTTCAGCTCCTCTGCCATTTATTGAGAAGACAAATACTGAATACTTTACAAACATAAATATTTTAGAAAAAGAGATCTTCTATACTATTTGTACTTATCAAGCTACCCTGGAACGAGAGCCTACATCTACCCTTTATTCACGTAGTTTCAAAATAACTAGAGAAATGCCTCCAATTTATTGAGTCTACCTCTTATGGAAAATTTGAGATGACTTGGAGAAAAGTTTCTCAGAATGAGAAGTCTTTAATGGTTGTAATCTGAATCATTGTAGGGATTTGCTACAGAGTTGAGATGAGACACACTTAGCATTTTTCTGTCTTTTAGAAATTCTAAAGAACATTATGGAGGTGAGGTGCATATAGAGGGGGAGGGTACTTTGTTATAGGATAGTTTGCAGTTAAATATTAATACTGTATGTAATTGAATTTTTATAATCATTGAATTGCATTGAATTACCACAGAAGATGGTAGTATAGTATATGGGGGAAGGAGTAAAGGAGAATGCATGCCCCCAAGATCAGAACCTATTTTCAGTTTATCTCTTGTACCACCATGGGCTGCTGGATGTGTTAGCCAGTTTGCCTGTTCTTCGTCAATACCCTAAGGACAGCTGGTTGTCATTCATCTACTTGCTTCATCACTAACATCTAGTTATAAAGTTCTGGTAACAATCTAGAAATATCACCCAGTAATTGATTCTTTTGCATCAAACTCCTGCCAACTTTATTTACTCTTTCTGCAGATGTTGTTTTAATAGATATTAAGTTTATAACTTTAGTAAACATTTAATTAGAATAGTAAAAGAAAGTTATTCCAGTATCAGAACATTAATCATAATCCAGTGTGACTTTCATTTAATTCTGCTCTAAACCCTGCTCTAAATAGTAAGGAAGATAACCAATAAGTTTAGCTCTCACTTGCTTTTAGCTCTTGTCATTTTTTTAAGCTCCTAGATGTTGCATAAATATATAAAATAGAACATCATTTTCATTTTTGTATTTATCCCAAATTCCCTTATGGATCATGTTCTGAGTTTTCTTTCTCCCTGAGACACAGTAAGCAATTGATATAGGTACTACATGTTTAATCATGCAACATCTATTACCATATTGGTCATGTTTTTTTTTAATTTTTTAATTTAATTTAATTTTATTTTTTTGCTGAGGCAGTTGGCGTTAAGTGACTTGTCCAGGGTCACACAGCTAGGAAGTGTTAAGTGTCTGAGACCAGATTTGAACTCAGGTCCTCCTGACTTCAGGGCTGGTGCTCTAGCCACTGCGCCAGCTAGCTGCCCCCATATTGGTCATGTTTAAAAGAAGACATTCCCAAAGGAAAAAACAAAGTGGAAAATTGTATGCTTCGATCTTCATTCAGACTTCATTAATTCTTTCCCTGGGGTTGGGATAGAATTTTTCATCATAAATCCTTTGGAGTTGTTTTGCATCATTGTATTGCTGAGAATAGCTAAGATATTTATAGTTGATCATGATATACAGTATAGCTGTTCATCCATTCAGTTCTGAATCCATCTGGTTGCATTGTTTAGGTTTTATCTCTTCATTTTCTCTATAAGAATAGTTAAATTGGTAGTTTCCAAGTGGTCATAGAGGTCTGAGATAAATCCTCACAATTATCCATCCATCCCTATCAATACATACTTGTAAAAATGTCAAAAACACACACACACACACGCACACACACACACACACACACACACACACAATCCAGTTTTATATTGGTGGGATCTAAAGTAAAAAAAAAAAGAGGCATATTTTAATATGCAGGATAATTGTGAAAGGATAGCTTGGGTGCTTGGGGCAAATTTTATCTTGGTAATGGTGGGTGCAGGTTGATTTTGTGTGAAAACATCCATACACATACATTTTGGAAAGCATAACATAGGTGTGGATCTGTAATCCAACCTAATATAGATCAGCAACTCTTTTGTAAATTATGATTCTAGAGAGTTGCTTCTGGGGCACCTAGTTTGTAATGATTTCTGTTTCCCCTACTTCCTCTTTGAGCTACTCCCCAGCACTGGGAACATAATATTTCCTTTCCTTCCCTCCTAAACATAGCTAGAGTGTAAGTTGGATATAAGCAGCTTCTGGAAAGAGGAAGGAAGTTACATAATTCTTTAACCTAGTTTGGTGTAAAATATGCAGTCTTAGAAATGGAAGATCTGGTTTTGAATCCTAGTTCTGATGCTTTATTACCTGTCTGACTTCATCTTTGTGACCTAAGTTTTATTCATCCATAAAAATCAAGAAATCAGATGAAATTATTTCTGAAGTTCATCTTGGTTTTACTTACTGAGTAGTTGGAAATGTGTAATATATAAGTATGTTGGGAAGACAATTGTCTCTGAATTTGGTTTGGCTAACATCTATTATCATAGTTAAGCTGTTCTCTTCCCCTTTCCCTCTCTTGCTTATCCATAGCAAAACAACTTATTATGGCTTAATAGTAAAGAATAGTTTCTTTTTTACTTATTTATCATGGACAGTACAACATTGGTTTTATGATCATTTACTTTTTATCTTTAGAATTTTTGTTTTTAATTCCTCTAAAAGTCTGATTCAATGTAGAACTTGTCCCAGACCAAAAAAGATAGGGTATAAAAGCAGTTATTGTCACCATTAGGAACTCAATTGACAAGAAAACTTTTGTTGGTAGGATGGCTTAGGAAACAAGCTTGGTAGAGAGATTATATCCCCTTTATAAGGAGATAAGATCTTTCCTTCATGAGTCATTTGCTGTTGTAGTGGAGCAACCTCATTCTTTTGGCAAGCAAAAATTAGGAAGATAGATATAGATATAGACTCTCCAAGTATTTTCTTTCCGGAATGATTTTCTTTTATTCCCTGTGCTACATTTAAAAAATACTTTCATTTGCTCTGAGATTTTATAAGTAGTTGGCACTGCCCTCTGGTGGTCATGGGAAAGATTCTCTAGAATTACTCATAAAATTGCTACTTTGTTGATAATCATCAAATTTACAACGTTGAATGGGTATTGGGATATATTTGTTGAAAAAAGGTGTATGTGATGCCTATGTAATGTTAGGTATAATAATAATCATCATAAAACTTAGCATTTTGAATTTTTTAGTTACAAAACTATTCAGATAGCTAAGAAATGAGAGTATATTCTAAGTTCATTTTTCCATGAACAGAGCTGTTTGTTAAATGTATTCTATCTTATGGAAAAGATTTTGATCAGATTGTTAAGTAAGACTGACAGGCACATGAATCAGCATCATCATTCTTTTTTTTTTTTTCCCCCTGATGCAATTGGGGTTAAGTGACTTGCCTAGGGTCACACAACTAAGATGTGTTAAGTGTCTGAGGTCAAATCTGAACTCAGGTCCTCCTGACTTTAGGGATGGTGCTCTATCCACTGTGCCACCTAGCTGCCCCAGGGTCATCATTCTTTAAATGATTGTCTGATGCTTATTTCATGCTTTCGTGTTTAATGTTCTATTAGACTATGTTTTTAAAAATATCAACTTGGAGCAGGCAGTTATGATATAGTTGGAGAATAATAGTTGAATTTGGAATTGAAAGGCTGAGGTTCAAATCCCAGTTTTGTTACTCGTTCCCTGATTTTCGGCAACTTACTTTGTCTCTTTGGAACTAAGGTTTCAGTACTCTTATTTTACAATATGTGAAAACTTGTAGAATTTTTATATTGACAACCTTTAAGAGATGCTTTGTGATTTTTAATATTTCTTTATATCCTTTGTGTTTTATACAGTGCCTGGCACATAGTAGCTCTTTATAAATGCTCGTTGACTGACAAAAATAAATTTCTTTAATGTAGATTCAGCCATAACTATAGCCTTAGAATATTGGAAGTAGAGTTTATGTTTTGTGTGTTTGTGTGAGGGAGGAGAGGGAGATAAAAAGGGGGAGAGGGAGAGGAAGGAGGAGGAGGAGAAAGAAAAGATGAGAAGAGGGAAGGAGAGGAGAGGGGGAGGGAGGAAAAGTAAAGAAAAGGCATATCCATTACAGATTCCTATGGAATACCCAGGGTTATATTGGTGGGTGGTTGACATGGATAAAGAATTAGTAAAGGAGATTGTGATGGAGCAGTCAAAAAGATTGGAGAAGAACCCAATAGGTGCAGTTAGGAGGCTGTTAACGTTAGTTTCATTGAAAAGTGATGAAAGCCTGAACCAAGGAAAGAGATTGGTGGGAAAGAGGTTATGGAGGTAGAAATGGCAACATTTCATATTTGTTTGGAGATTTCTTTTAGAAAGTGAAGTATAGGGGCAGCTATTGGCGCAGTGGATAGAGCACTAGCCCTGAAGTCAGAAGGACCTGAGTTCAAATCTGATCTCAGACACTTAACATTCCCTAGCAGTGTGACCCTGGGCAAATCACTTAACCTCAATTGCCTCAGCAAAAAGAAAGAAAGAAAGAAAAAAAGTGAAGTATATCAACGATAATATCAAGTTACACACCTGGAAAATTAGAAAAAATCTTGGGTAGAAAGAGGGAAGCTTCTAAGAATAGAGAGTTTAAGGGAAAAGAATATAAATTTAATTTTCACCATGTTGAGTTTAAGCTATATACTCAAGTGTGAAATGTTTAATAGGCAATTGGTATTTCAGAACTAATGCTTGAAAGTCTCTGAGTCTGAATATATGGATCTAGAAGTCCTTTATATAGAGAAGATAGTTTAATCCATGGAAGCTGATGAGGTTACCCAAAGACTTAGAACTTTGGGGAACACCCACAATTGAGAGCATGACATAGATGATGAAACAGTGAAAGAAATTGTGAAACATAAATAGGAGTTGAACCAGAAAAGAGTAGAAAAACCAGAAAAGAAAATGTGTCAAGGAGAGTGTACTCTTCAGGGTCAAATGGAGTAGATTGGTCTAGAAGAATGAGGCTGAGAAAAGTCCATCAGATTTGACAATTAAGAAATCTTTGGTAACTTTGAAGAGAGCATTTTTGGTTGAATGATGAGGTCAGATTGTACAGACTGGAAAAAGAGAACATGTTGATTACTTTTTCAAGGAGTTTGTCTGAGAGAGAAGAGATAAAGGTCTAGTGAAGGGTGGTTTTTTTTTTTTTTTTGTTTGTTTGTTTTGTTTTTTAATGTGGGAAAACGGATATGTATGAATACATCTTTGATCCTTACTACAACTTGTGAGTTTCCTAATGTGAATATTAGCATCTTTGTTATCATAGATGAATAAAACAAGATTTGTAGATGTTGTGTGACTTGCTTGAAGTCACATGACTAATAAATGACAGAGTTAAGATTTAGATTTAGTTTTTAAATTACAAATTCAGTGTTCTTTCTCATATGTCAAACTGCCCCAAGTTTAAAGGAGAAATTTTGGTATAAAACTAAAACAATATGCAATAGACTGATCTATATTTAAATTGGGAGTGAGAAAAGATTATTATTTCTAAATAGAGGCAAAACACTTGGTACCCTATACTAGGGGGACTGTAGGGACAGTGCTAATTAGGGTAATAATAATAGTCAAAGATTGGGTCCTATAATCAGGCCAGCTTCGAACAATTTGGGAACCAAAGACCTTCTTTAAAAAATCTTATAAATGGGGCAGGGAGATGAAATCAGGAGGACCTGAGTTCAAATGTGACCTCAGGCACTTAACCACTTCCTAGCTGTGTGACCCTGGGCTTAATTTAACCCCAATTACCTCAGCAAATTAAAAAAAAAAAACCCAAAAAAACAAAACCCTTAGAAATTATTGTAGTCAAATATTTTAAAGTGGATGGAGTTAATCTAACTCGATATTTTCACTGGCTTGTCCCCAGGACCTACAATTCACTTCTTTCTCATCTGTCTCCAGGTATCAAATTAAAATCCCACTTTCCTGATCTC
Organism: Myrmecobius fasciatus; assembly: GCA_023553655.1. Lineage (NCBI taxonomy): Eukaryota > Metazoa > Chordata > Mammalia > Dasyuromorphia > Myrmecobiidae > Myrmecobius > Myrmecobius fasciatus. The sequence continues at coordinate 329,989 of JAJPUD010001523.1, read as the reverse complement.
ACTTAATGCTATTTTCATTCGCCTCTTGATTACCTCCAGTTTATTCTATTTCCTCTTTGAATGTTATAGTTTATTTTTTGTCTCTTCTATTAGACTGTGAGTTTTTTAGAACAGGAAATGTTTTCTTGTTTGTTTTTGTTTTCTGTATATCTCTAATGCTTAATAAGGTGCCATAATAGGCACTTAATAAATGCTAATTGACTGACAATCATAAAATCATAGGATTTAGAGCTGGAAAGATACATTTAAGACAGTTGCTAGATGACCTCTAAAGACCTTCCTGATAAGCAATGACAATCTTGTTTTGCTTCCTCAATTTAAGCCCCAATTACCAGTCATTTGTACACTTGTCCAGAGTTACTTAGCTAGTAAGATTCTAAGGCTTGAGAATTTACTGCCATCTATCAGATGTACAGATAGATATATACGTCCAAATTGAGTCATCTATTAATGTTTATTCTCTATATTTCATTCCTTCTTGTAAAACGCCATATTAAGGGCCATGATATCCCTAAAGTTTCAGTCAACAATGAAAGGTTTAAACAGCAAGGGGTTAAAAAAAAAAATCCTTTCACAATAAAATCAAATACTGACAAAGGCTAGTGTACAGTAGTATGATAAAATGAAGCATGGTAAAACGAGTTATGCTTATATTAATTTTTGTCCTTATATCCATAATACCTGACATGTGCTTAATAAAGTCCTATTGATTAAATCATTTATTTATTGAATTTATTTATTTTTAATATATATTAAAAATGAGAACAAAAGGGAAAAGCCATGGGAGAGGGGAAAAAAAAAAACACAGAAAAAAGAAGTGACCATAGCATGTGCTGATTTACATTCAGTCTCCATAATTCTTTTTCTGGATGCAGAGGGCATTTTCTGTCCAAAGTTGATTGGATCATTGAACCACTTAGAAGAACCACATCTTTCATAGTTGATCATCACACATTCTTGCTGTTATTGTGTACGATATATTCCTGGTTCTGCTTGTTTCCCTCAGCATTACTTTATGTAAATCTTTCCAGGTCTTCTAGAATCAGCTTGTTCATCATTTTTTCTAGGACATTAATACTCCATTATCTTCATATCATATTTTCTTGTCCAGCCATTCCCCAGTTGATGGGCATCTACTCATTTTCCATTGCTTTGTTGCCACAAAAAGAGCTGCTGCAAACATTTTTGCACATGTGGCTCCTTTTTTCATCTTTATGATTTCCTTGGGATACAGACCCAGTAATGGTGCTGCTGGGCACAGTTTGATAACCTTTTGGACATAGTTCCAAATTGCTCTCCAGAATGGTTGGATCTTTTCACAACTCCACCACCAATGCATTAGTGCCCTTGTTTTCCCACATCCCCTCCAATATGAAAGGTGTGAGGTGGTACCTCAGAGTTGTTTTAATTTGCATTTCTCTTATTAAGTAGATTTAGGACATTTTTTCATATGACTATAGATGGCTTTAATTTCATCATCTGAAAATTATCTGTTCATATCTTTTGACCGATTATCAATGGGGGAATGACTTGTATTCTTATAAATTTGACATAATTCTTTATGTATTTTAGAAATGAAACCTTTATCAGAAACACTGGCTGTAAAGGTTATTTCCCAGCTTTGTACTTCCCTTTAAATTTTATTTCTTTTGGTTTTGTTTGTGCAAAATCTTTTTAATTTAATGTAATCAAAGTTGTCCGTTTTGTCTTTCATAATGTTCTCTATTTGACCATAAATTCTTCCCTTCTCCAAAGATCTGATAGGTAAATTATCCCTTGCTTTCCTAATTTGTTTATGGTATCATCCTTTATGCTCAAATCATGTACCTATTTTTATCTTATTTTGGTGTGAGATGTAGGTCTTTGCTGAGTTTCTGACATTATTTTCCAGTTTTCCTAGCAATTTTGTTCACATAGTGAGTTCTTATCCCAGAATCTGGAGTTTGGGGATTTATCAAGTACTAGTTTGCTCTATATATAGGCCTTGATTGTGTCACTTGCCTCTAACATATTCTACTGATTAACTACTCTATTTTTTAATTTTATTTTAATGTGTTGTGTTGTGTTGTGTTATGTTATGTTATGATTTTTTGCTGAGGCAATTGGGGTTAAGTAACTTGCCCAGGGTCACACAGCTAGGAAGTGTTAAGTGTCTGAGGCCAGATTTGAACTCGGGTTCTACTGACTTCAGGGCTGATGCTCTATCCACTGTGCCACCTAGCAGCCCCTTACCACTCTATTTCTTAGCCCATACCAAATGGTTTTGATGATTGCTGTCTTACAGATTAAATTATTTATTGATCATCATTTATTATCTAATATAGAAGCATGATAATGTTGTGGTTAATTTTATTCAGTTTATTCAGATTTAGACTCTGTAAGATTGCAAGCATGAGTGAACATGCTGACCTATATTGGGAGAGGAGTTCCATATACCAATTATATCATGTCTAGTTCTTGCTTCTGTCCAAATGCATATTTGCTATCCATAATTAGATGGATTTTGGTATCGATTATTTCATATTCAGAACTTTTTTCCCTGACAGTAAGACACAAATCTCCACAAAGGCCATAAAGATTTGTGGAATTAAGAGTTTGGCACACTTTAGTCATTGATGACTAAGTCACTGAGGAACACCGAAGCTGCAATAAGTCTAAAGCTGTTTAGGTATCTGTATTATTTTACCAAAGTATGGGGAGCATCAGGGTTCACCTAAACATGGCCTAGGCTGGCCATGTTGTTGTTGTTATTGTTGAATGGTTTCAATCATGTCTGATTCTTTGGGACTTTATGGGTTTTCTTGAACAAGATGCTGGAGTGGTTTGCCATTTCCTTCTCCAGCTCATTTTATAGATGACAAAACTATGGCAGATAAGGTGAAGTGACTTGCTCAGACACAGTAAATGTCTGAGTTCAGATTTATATTCCAGAAGATCAGTCTTCCTAATTTCCAAACCAGAACTCTATTTCCCTATGCCACTTAGCTGCTACTAGACTGGTAAAGGTGGGACTAAAAGGCTCAGATTGGAAAAATGAAGCAGGTTAAAGCTTCCATGCTGATCATTATTGAATTTAGGGCCAATACTCCAAGTCTGGTCTAGATAGGGAAAGAAGAAAAGAAGCAAGGAAGGAAGAGAAGTAGATGCAGGAGAACGGAAGAAAGAGAGAAATTAAAGCATGTCAATATTTCTACTTGGAACAAATAATAGATATTCTAAGATTTTATAGTTATCATAGGACTGAGATGTTATTAAACTTGGGCTCTTTATTGGCCACTTTTGGGAAGATTCTACTCCAACACTAGACTTTTGAGTGTATAGAAGGTTGTTGTTGTATTCATTGAGTTAGATAATCTATAATCATAATGTAATAGCAGACGAGTAGTAAAAACTATGCATGGAAGAAACTGTCATAGTATTTTGGATGTCTGCCAAATATCATCCAGCTGTTTACTAGACATCTCCACCTAGATCCTGTTTGCATCTCAGAATCAACATATCTAAAACTTGGAAGATCACAAAATTGGATTTTGAAGCTGAAAGACACCATGGAATTCATCAGGCCCATTTTTGCCAGTGAGAAAACTTAGATCCACACAAGTTTTGTGATAGCTGGTTGGTGGCAGCTTCAGACCAGAATTTTGAATTTAACCTCTAATTCAGTACTCTTTCCCCTCAATAATGTTTACTTCATACTTCTGCCAAATATTTTTGTTAATAGCACTGCCATTTTCCCAGTCACCTAGATTTGAAATCTGAGTTATATTTGTCTCCTTTCTTACCCTACATATTCCTACAGTTGTTATATCCTATTGACTACCTCTGTAATAGTTTTATTTCTCACTGCCACTTTGGTTCAGGCTCTTTTTATCACTCATGTAGGTAGTCTTTTGCAATATAGTCCTCAAGAGGGCTCTCTGACTTTAATTTTCCTCATCTCTAATTCAGCTCATATACCTCTGACATAACCACAGTATTCTTAATAAAGTATCATTTTGAGATTAATTCCACTTTACTACTTCATTTTGCCCTATGGAAAAATAATTACAAGAAATATACTTATCTACCCTTTATTGGGTAATAGGCCCTAAGCACTACACAAATATTATCTTATTTTATCCTCATGACAACCCTGGGAGGTAGATGCTATTATTATTGTTGTTGTTGTTGTTATTGTTAATACTATTATTATTCCCATTTTATTATTGAAGAAAATAAAGCCAATAGGAGGTTAGGTGACTTGCTCAAGGTTACACAGCCAGAAAGTGTATTAGATTTAAAAGCAAGTAATGCAAACTCCTGACTTCTGCACTGCAGCAAGTCTGTGTATTATGTACTTACTGATTATTGATCTAAGTTGAACACTTGGGCTAAGGAGGGGAGATACAGATTGTAAATTAGACATAATCCCCTGCTTTCATGACAGTATCAGCTGGAGATAGAGCTAGAGCACCTATAGAAATAACAAGAATGAATTATAAGTACATTACAGAAGTACTAACAGAGTGCTGTGTGAAATCTGAAGAAAGGTCATTATACCCCAGGAAGATATAACATTTGAGTTGAAGTTTAAAGAATATGAGTATTTAACAATGGGAAGGGAGGATATTTCAGTTATCTTGAGTAGTCTGAGAAAAACCAAATAGTCCTGCAACTACTGGATTTTCAATTGAGTCAGAGAAATATTAAGCAGAAAGGCAGGAAAGATAGGATGGTCCCAGATGGGATAGTGCCAGGCAGTGGAATTTAAACTTTATTTGGAAAACATAAAGGAATGAAAGTTTTTTGAGCAGAGGAATGTCATGGATCTAGAGATTAAGGAGATTAGTCCAGCAGTCGTTTGCTGAACGAGTTGGAGGAAAAAAAATTGAGGCTTTTATAGTCTAGAAGCTTGGTAACAAGAATTTGTACTGAAGTTGTAGAAGTAAGATAAGAGATGGAAGAGAAAAATATGTAACATTTAGTGACCGGATGAATGTGATGTGAGGAGGAAGAGTCAAGGGTTTTAAACATGGGGAAATGGATAACTAGTAGTATCACTGAAAGAAATAGCAAATTCAGAATATGGAATAGATTTAGGGAGAAAGATAAAAAAATTCCCTTTTGGACAAGTAAAACTGTCTCATTCTAATTGGTCAAATCAGATGTCACTTCCTCGGTGAAATCTTCTGTTATCTACTTAGTGATAATGTGTCCGATTTTTTTTAACTTTTGTATTGTCTTTCTTTGAAGCTAATACCTTCTGTGAGCTGACACAATGGAGCATGCTTACAGTTGATTTGCTAGGATAAGGTTTGTTTTGAAGGATACCAAGTGGTAAAAATAAGTTAGCAGTCTGTATGCCCCAAGCAATTATGATATCTTGTATATAACCCACCAAACTGAAAGTAAAGGATGAAAGAGAAATGGGTTCTTCCTTCGCAAAATGAAATTCCCCTTGAGTAGAGGATTGAGTTAGGAGAACTGTGACTCAAATGGATCTTTTTTTTTTTTTTTTTACCTGTTTATACTTCTCTTAGGTCTTGATATTGGAAGTGAAATTTTTGGTTTTGTTCTGGTCTTATTCTTATGAAAGCTTGAAATCCTTGTATTTCATTGAATGACCATTTTTCCTCCTTGATGTGATACTTAATTATGCTGGTTAAGTGATTCTTGGTTATAGCGCTAGCTCCTTTGCCTTCTGGCATATCATATTCCATAACCTCCGTTTCTTTAATGTTGCAGCTGTCAAGTCCTATGTAATCCTGATTATGACTCTGGCATTTAAATTGTTTCTTTCTGGCCATATTTTTTCCTTTGACTTGTCAGTTCTAAAATTTCGCTAAGTTGTTCCTTGAAGTTTTGTTTTGGGATCTCTCCTGAGATGATTAGTGGATTCTTTGAATGCCTATTTTGCCATCTGGTTCCAGGATATCAGGCAGTCTTCCTTGATAATTTCTTGAAAGATGCTGTCCAGCTTCTCTTTTTTATTACATTTTCAGGTAGTCCAAAGATTCAGATATTGTCTCTTGGATCTCTTTTCTGGCTCAGTTGTTTTTCCATTGAGATATTTTACATTTTTGTTTTGAATTTGTTGATTGATTCTTCATGTCTCATAGAGTCCTTAAGTTTTTACGTGCCCAATTCTAGCTTTTTAATAGTATTTTTTTTATTTTTCCAATTACATGTAAAGTTTTTTGATGTTCATTTTTAATAAGATTTTCAAGTTCTAAATTTTTCTTCTTCCCTTCCTTTTTCCCAAGGTTGCAAGCAGTCTGAGATAGGTTATTCATGTACAATCATTTTTTCTCATATTAGTAACGTGAAAAAAAATCAGAAAAGGGAAATGAGAAAAAAGAACAAACCAAACAAAAAAGATGAAAATAATATGCTTTGATCCCCATTTGGTCTCCATAGTAATGTCTCTGGATGCAGATGGCATTTTCCATTTCAAGTCTATTGGAATTGTTCTGGATCACCGTATTACCGAGAAGAACTAAGTCTTTTAAGTTAATTATCACACAATCTTACTTGTACTGTATACAGTGTTCTCCTGGTTCTGCTTACCTTCATTCTCTGCTGCTTTGCTAATTTTGGCTTAACAATTAACACTAAGAAAACATAGGCCCTCCATCAGCCAGCATTACATCATCCATATGTGGATCAATTACAGCAAATGGTGAAGTTTTTGAATGCTGTGGATAAGTTCACTCATATTGTCAGTATACATAATAGGATGTTCACATTGATAACGAGATTGACACACATTGTCAGAGCTAGCATCGTATTTGGGAAGTTCTGAAGGAAAGTGTGGGAGAGGAGAGGTATCAGATTCGCTACTAGACTGAAGGTCTACAGAGCCCTTGTGCTGACTTCATTGTGGTAGACCTGTGAAACCCGGACAGTCTATTAGCACCATGCTAGGAATCTCTTCCATTTGAATTGTCTTAGGAATTTAAGAAGATCAATCTCACAGCTGAGTAGAGGATATATTAGAGTGGAAACAGACATGAAGACCAACCAGAAAATTATAATAGTAATCTAGGCATGAGGGACACTGGAGATAAAAGAGATGAGGGTATTTATATGAGATGTTTTGAAGATCAAAACCTGGGAAAAGATTGGATACGTATCATGATTATAAATGATAAGTCAATGATGACAGTGAAATTGAGCCTGAAGGATGGGAAGGAAACCCCCTTGATAGTAGAGAAGACTAGAAGAGAGAATAAGTTCTGTTTTGGACATATATATCTTCCCAGGTTTTTCTGAAACCATCATCTCCATCATATTTCTTTCCTTCCTAATGGGTAGGGGAAGAAGTTGATGGGAGGAGAAACTGAAAATTTTTAAAAAATAAATAACATAAAATAAAAAAGAATGATTACATGGTGGCACAAGATGTGTGAGTGTTATGAGACAAGGAAAACAAGAGAGGTAAAGTCATAAAGAGGGAATTGGGCAGTGGCTTTAGTTTTTTTTTGGCAGAGAATGAAGTACTGCCCTCATTTGAGAAGTTTTAGAAGAGGGATTATAATGCATGGCTTGAGGAGAGAAAAGAAGATTGGAAACAATTGCATATGAGTAGGATAATGAACTTAAGAAAAACCAGATTGCTTTATAAATAAGTATTTAGTATCACATTCTAAGGAAAGACTTTGTGATAATTACTTTGTTTAGTTCTTAGAAATCTAGATTCATAACTGTTGGTTTTGTCTTTTTTTAAGGTGATTGCAATTACCTTTTTATTTTATTTATCTTTTATTTTAACTTCTTGATAAATAGGAAATAATTTGTATTAATTTGTTTAGTCAGTAGTTCTGTGAGCATAATTTTTCTGCTCTATTCAGTCAGTGATATGAATCAGAAATTATTTGGTACATATTTATAATTTATTTATGTTAGATCAGATGAGAATTCCTTGCCTAAATGCTATATTTTTAGTCTTAAGCATCTTCTTTTTTAATTTTGAAACTTAAGGCTATTTTATTCTATGTTTCTTATTTCTAGGTTGCCTGAAGCTCAACAGAGAGTTGGAGGCTGCTTTCTAAATCTGATTCCACAAATGAAAACCTTATACCTTGCATACTGTGCCAATCACCCATCAGCAGTAAATGTTCTCACAGAACATAGGTATGTAGTTTTCTCAGTACAAAGCAGTTAAGCACTCTTGGCTCTTTGGTCTTCTACATTTTGCCCCCAAATAAAAACAAACAAACAAACAAAAAACCCCACCAAGTTTTATAAATGATTAATCTTTGAACTTTGCTCTTTGGAATGCCTTGATAAATGGCACATTTAGATTTAAAGCTAGAAATAAGCTGTCTGGGATTCATTTGAATTAATTGAATTAAGTTAATTTAAGATTGGCAATGTGACAGAATGGGTAAAATTACCTTTAAAACTTTTTATAAAGCTTATCCACATCCCATGAGTTGTCTTTTATAAATCTGTCTCATTTTATATAATATTTGCATTTTCAAAAATTTTTTAGATATATTCAGTTTTAACTTACCAAATCTTATTTTTCTACTGACATAAATCATCTCTGAAATGATAATTTTCTTGGATTTTTCCATTAATTTCTTTTTTCCATTCTCCAGGTCACAGCTTCTCAAATAAATGCACTAGAAGAAATTTCTTATTAAAAAAACTAAAATAAAACCTGTTAAGTGTCCAGGATGATTATCATCCTCCTAGATGGTTTTATTTGTGAATTTGTGTTTTTTTTAACCAAGTTCAAATAATTTCCTTATGTATAAAGTGATTATATGTAGCACATTTCTAATACTATGAGTCTGTAAGGTAGTATTTATGACTATGTCCATATTAGCATTATAATGGAGTTTAATTGTAATTATATTTTGTGAGGAAGCAAGATGCTTAAATTATGCTATTTGCTCTGAAATTTTAACAGTTTTTTTGGTATCCTTTTCAGGTTGCTATTATAAGCAATTCATATTTTATAAGGACCTATGTTAAAGAACATATTCTAGGTATTTAGAAGTTTCAAAGTTTGAATAATGCATAATTTATATTGTAGTAAGAAAGTAGATATGACACCAAAACAGAGTGCTTTGAGATATCCTTAAAAACAACTACAATTAATCCCTTTCCATAATCCTCACCTTTAATGACTAGAACATTTGCCAACACCTCTGAAAGACTCCTTTCCCTCACTCATCAGGACCCATAACTATCAGAGTCCTTTCTACCTATCATAAGTCTCTTTTTTACTAAGCCTCTAAATGAAGAAGTAGAAACATACTACACAGGTGTAATTGGTTGGAGTTCTTCACTTAATATCATAGCTCCTTAAATAGCTGACTAGGGTGAGGAAGTCTTTTCACCCTTGAATGTAGTAGACTTGTGTTATTGGATCATGGAGTGAATGAATGAAAAAGCATTTACTGATCACTGACTGTGATAGTACCTATTCTCAACAATACTTATAGGAGAGTTCAGCTGTAGGACAGATGGAAAGGCCTGGAAGGCTCATTTACAAGGATAGGAGTCCTTATGATATTTGGTGATATCTACTCCATAGAGAAGCAGCCTATTGTCATTGGAAAGGGGTGAATGGGTTGAAAGGTTGGAGTTTAGAAGGGATTCTGAATTCCCCCTTCACAGGGTTGAGGATGGTAATTCAGTTTTTAGTCAGAACAGGAAAAGGGTAAGAAAGAATGGTTTGGGAAAATTAGTATGTGCTCTGAGTTTGAAGTATTGGGAGAAATAACTTGGTGTGGAATGTGAGACAGTCTGCTAGTGGTACGTATGCTTAAGGGCTACTTCCAGTTGAGGTCTGTGGCAGGATTTTGAAGGAAGAGTGTGGAAAATAGAACAGGGGAAAATGTGTGCCACACATTTCCCACTCAGGCTTTGGAAAGCAGTTTTCTTTTAGAAACAATGCTAGGTAGGGCTCAAATTCATTAATATCAGTATTGTGGTTCAGCTAAATTTTAAGTAAGTTGATTTTGATGTGCTATCCTAGAACCAATAAAAATCATGAATAATGTTATTTATTTGAGAAAATGCATTGTTTTGTCTTTTTTTATACTATCAAGAGTTTGAGGGGATTGAGGTAGTAGTGAAATATTCAAGTGCTGGAAAAGAGCAATTGGATATGTAGTGCAGGAACTCAGGAGAAACTGGGAGTGAATATATAGATTTGGAAGGCATCTGAATAGAGGTAGTAATTGAAATCATGGATTTAGATTAAATCAACAAGGAAAATCATGTAAGGAAGAGAAGAAAAATATCATGGTCTGTGGGATATATTTATGTCAATGACAATGGCATTATTTTCCTATGGAAATTTATAGATACCATTATCGTCACTAGTAGCATAGTATTAACAATGATATTTTATATTTGTGTAACACCATTTATATAATGCTTTCATGTATTATTTTGATGCTTCAACAAATTTATGATTTCATTGATGTGGATTTACTGCCAGCGAAAGTTGAAGTTCATTTGAGATCTTCATAGTTGATTAATAAGTTGTTGTTTTGAGAATGTTTAATGATACTTTTTGCCATTTTTTGTTGCACAATATTTCATTATACTCATATACCACAGTATCTCCCAAATGAATACCCACTTAATTTCTAGTTCTTTATTTCCACAAAAGAAAATCAGTATTTTAGTTTCATGAATTGTTGTGGGCAAAACATTTATTATTTAGGGACCAGTCTTTTGGTATTGTGCCTTTTTCATTTAGACTAGGTTACTCCCTGGAAGACTAGTCCATCATCAAACTTGTACTCAAAACCTTTGGTGTTTTTAAGGAGCTTCCAGAGCTTATGCTGCATTTTAGATCACTTTGGAGAATCCAGTCACCTCCATATCCCATTTCAGGAAGATTTTAACATCAGTATAGTAAGGAACTATGATTTCTGGTGGAAATTCCTTTGAGGAAGTTTGCAACATAAATATGTAACTTCTGATCTTTGATTCTTTTGTTAACATAAGTTCAGAGAAATTGTGACTTCCCCATGTTGACACAACTTATACATGTTAGGGTTAGCCAGGCTATACTATTTTGATTGGTGGATCAGTGAGCAGAAATTCAGGTAGCCCACTATGTTTTGTTAACCCCGACTTCCAGCCATTCACTCAGATGATGATTTTTTAAAATACTATTTTAAAACTGTTTTATTTTTCCAAATACATGCAAAGATAGTTTTCAGTATTCACCTTTGCAAAACCTTGTGTTCCAAATTTTTCTCCCTCTCCTCAAGACAGCAAGCAATCCAATATAGGTTAAAATATGTGCAATTCTAAATGCATTTGTCAGACTGTGCACAAAAAAATGAGATCAAAAGTGGGGGGAAAAACATAAGAAAAAAAATAAAAGCAAACAGTAAAAGATGGAAATACTTTGTTCCAATCCGCATCGAGTCTCCATAGTTCTCCCTCTGAATTGGGATGACACTTTCCCTCACAAATCTATTGGAATCGCCATGAAGTCACCTCATTATTGAAAAGATCCAAATCCATCACAGTTGATCATCACATAATCTTGTTACTATATACAGTGTTCACATCTTCTCACTTCATTTATGATCAATTCATGTAAGTCTTTCTAGTCTTTTTTGAAATTAGCCTGCTTGGGTGGAGGCAAGATGGCAGAGGCAAGATGGCGAAGTGCAGACATCATTCTCTGTGAGCTCCTCTGATCTTCCCTCAGACCCAGAACAAATTAAGCCTCTGAACTGGTTCTAGAATGAGGGCTTTGGAGTACAACGCACTTCTATCAAAAATTACCTTGGAAGAACTCCGGAGCAGGTCTGTTTCAGTCGGGCAGGGGATTGGCTGCTTGCCACGTGCAGGTGCCAGCGTGCAGCCAGGGCGGAAAACCAGGGCTGGGATGGAGATTGGGGGATTCTAGGTACCTGGAGGTCCCTGGGAGACACTTGGGCCACTTTGCTCTGCTTGCAGGCAGGTGCTTTGGCAAATCTGCCTTTGGTAAAGAGTGGATTGAGAGCAGCTGAAAGCATGGACCTAGTGCGGATCTAGCCCCACCAGCCCCGCACTGGAAGTCAACTACGCGAACTGCCACAGGGCAAATTGAAACGGCTGCAGGTCCTCTGCTTGAATCAGACCTCAAGCTCTAAAACATGAGTAGGAAGCAGAAGAGAGCTCTCACCATAGACAGCTTTTATGGAGAGAAAGAAGGGCAGATCTCAGATCCTGAGGTTCCTAAAGGGAAAGCAACCCCAGAGGAAGCCACAAAGGCGGACATGAGCTGATCCCCATTTCACAAGGCTTTCCTGGAAGATTGTATAAAGAATCTCAAAAGAGAGAAGAAAAATTGGGAAATGAATTGAGATCAGTGCAAGAAGGAAATAATGCCCTGCAAAAGAGATATGAAAAAGACACCAATTCACTGAAAAACAAAATTGGTGAAATGGAAAAAGACACCAACTCACTAGAACACAAAAATGGTGAATTGGAAAAAGATAACAATTCACTGAAAAACAAAATTGGTGAATTGGAAAAAGACAACAATTCACTGAAAAATAAAATGGGCAAAATTGAAAAAGAATGCAATGTATCAAAAAATTCAATTGGCCAGTTACAAAAGGAGCTAAAAAAGGTAACTGAAGGAAATAATACTTAAAAAATTAAAACTGCACAGATAGAAGTCAATGACTCAATAAGACCTCAAGAATCAGTCAAACAAAAACAAAAAAATGAAAAAATAGTAGAAAATATGAAATATCTCCTAGGAAAAACAACTGACTTGGAAAACAGATCTAGGAGAGACAATCTAAGGATTATTGGACTCCCTGAAAACCATGATGAAAAAAAGAACCTGGAGGCTATCTTCCAGGAAATCATGAAAGAAAATTGCCCTGATGTTTTAGAATCAGAAGGCAAAATCACCATTGAAAGAATTCACTGATCACCTCCTGAAAAAGACCCACAAATTAAAACCCCAAGGAATATTGTGGCCAAATTTCAGGACTATTGCACCAAGGAAAATATATTGCAAGCAGCTAGAAAGAAACAATTCAAATACCAAGGAACTGTAATTAGACTCACACAAGATCTGTCAGCTTCCACATTAAAGGATCTAAGGGCCTCGAATCAGATATTCTGAAAGGAAAAAGAACTTGGATTACAGCCAAGAATAAGTTATCCAGCTAGAATGAGCATTATCTTCCAGGAAAGAAGATGGTCATTCAGTGATACAGGAAAATTTCACCTATTTCTAATGAAAAGACCTGATCTGAACAAAACATTTGACCTCCAAGCACAGAACTCAAGAGAAGCATAAAAAAGTAAAAAGGAAAGAATTCTTGAGAATTATATTTATACTATGGGTATACTTAAAAATTGGGGGTATAATTTGATTTTACTTTGATAATATTGGAAAAGAAATTAGAGGTGAAAGGGCTATCATACTGGGGAAAAAAGGGAAAGGAGGTAAAATAAAGTTTAAAAAAAGGAGGTAAAATAAGGTAAAATCTCATGAAGAGACATAGAAAATCTCATATAATTAGGGAAAGAAGAGAGGGTCATGAGATTGTGTAAATCTTACTCTCATTAGATTGGGCTCTAAAATTATATCAGACACATTTGGCTTCAAAGAAAAACTTGTCCCTACTTACAGGGAAGTAGGAGGGAAAGGAGGAAAAGGAAGAGATAGATTAATAGAAAGGAAAAATAGAAAAAATTAGGGGGGAAATGTAAAAAAGAGGGAGGGGTTCTAAAGGGGGGAGGACTGTTTGGGAGGTGGTCATCAAAAGCAAAATACTGGGGAGGGGGGAAGGGAGAAAGGGGAAAGGCAAGAGAAAAACAACTTGGGGAAATAGGATGGCAGGAAATACAGAATTAGTTATTTTAACTGAATGTGAATGGGATGAACTCTCCCATAAAATGGAAGCGGATAGCAGACTAGATTAAAAGCAAGACTCTTACAATATGTTGTTTATAAGAAACACATCTAAAACATAGAGATACATACAAAATGAAGGTAAAGGGCTGGAGCAGAATTTTTTATATTTCAGGTGAACAAAAAAAAAAAAAAAAAGCAGGGGTAGCAATCCTGATCTCAGATCAAGTAAAAGCAAAAATGGATCTAATTAAGAGATAAGGAAGAAAACTATATTTTACTAAAAGGTGCCATAGATAATGAAGCAGTATCAATACTAAACATATATGCACCAAGTGTTATAGCATCCAAATTCCTAGAGAGGAAACTAGCAGAGATGCAAGGAGAAATAGACAATAAAACTATACTAGTGGGGGATCTCAACCTTGCTCTCTCAGAATTGGATAAATCAAATCACAAAATAAGAAAGACGTTAGGGAGGTAAACAAAAGGCTGGAAAAGTTAGGTATGATAGATCTCTGGAGGAAATTGAATGGTGATAGAAGGGAGTATACTTTTTTTCTCGGGTTCATGGAACTTATACGAAAATTGATCATGTGTTAGGGCATAAAAACCTCAAAATCAAATGCCGAAAAGCAGAAATAGTAAATGCATGCTTTTCAGATCATGATGCAATAAAACTCACATGTAATATAAGGCTAGGAGAAAATAGACCAAAAGTTAATTGGAAATTAAATAATCTAAATTTAAAGAATGAATGGGTGAAAGAGCAAATTATAGACACAATCGATAATTTCATCCAGGAGAATGACAATAATGAGACAACATACCAAAATTTGTGGGATACAGCCAAACCAATTATAAGGGGTAATTTTATATCTCTAGATGTTTGCTTACTTGCATAAAATAGAGAAAGAGAAGATCAATGAATTGGGTTTACAATTAAAAAAGCTAGAAAAAGACCAAATTAAAAACCCTCAATTAAATACCAAATTGGAAATTCTAAAAATAAAAGGGGAGATTAATAAAAGTGAAAATAAGAAAACTATTGTATTAATAAATAAAACTAAGAGTTGGTTCTATGAAAAAACCAACAAAATACATAATCCTTTAGTTAATTTGATTAGAAAAAGGAAAGAGAAAAATCAAATTGTTAGTCTCAAATGATAAGGGAGAAATTTCCTCCAGTGAGGAGGAAATTAGAGTAATAATTTGGAGTTACTTTGCCTAACTTTATGCCAATAAATTTGATAATCTAAATGAAATGGAGGAATATCTACAAATACATAGATTGCCCAGGTTTAACAGAAGAGGAAATAAATTATTTAAATAGCCCCATCTTAGAAAAAGAAATAGAACAAGCTATTAACTCCCTAAGAAAAAATCTCCAGGGCCAGATGGTTTTATATGTGAATTATACCAAACATTCAAAGAACAATTAATTCCAATACTATATAAATGCTATGAAAAAATAGGGAAAGAAGGTATACTACCAAATTCCTTCTATGATACAGATATGGTGCTGATAGCTAAACTAGGAAGGGTGAAAACCGAGAAAGAAAACTATAGACCAATTTCCGTAATGAAAATTGATGCAAAAATTTTAAATAAGATATTAGCAATGAAATGACAGAAAGTCATCCCCAAGTTAATACATTATGACCAAGTGGGATTTATACCAGGAATACAGGGCTGGTTCAATATTAGGAAAACTATCAGCATAATCAATTATATTAATGGCCAAACTAACAAAAATCATATGATTATCTCAATAGATGCAGAAAAAGCATTTGATAAAATCCAACATCCATTTCTATCAAAAATACTAGAGAATATAGGAATAAATGGACTTTTCCTTAAAATGATTAGTAGCATCTACTTAAAACTATCAGCAAGCATCATACGTAATGGAGACAAACTAGAACCATTCCCAATAAGATCAGGAGTGAAACAAGGCTGCCCGTTGTCACCATTACTATTTAATATTGTATTAGAAATGTTAGCTTTGGCAGTAAGAGAAGAAAAAGAGATTAAAGGAATTAGAGTAGGCAATGAGGAAACCAAATTATCACTCTTTGTAGATGACATGATGGTATACTTAGAGAACCCTAGAGACTAAATTATTACTAAATCGACTAAAAATTATTACTGTCAACTAAAAAACTACTAGAAACAATTCACAACTTTAGCAAAGTTGCAGGATATAAAATAAATCCACATTGAACTCAGCAGCATTTTTATATATTACCAACAAAGTTCAGCAGCAAGAGATACAAAAAGAAATCCTATTCAAAATAACTGTTGATAGTATAAAATACCTAGGAATCTATCTGCCAAGGAAAAGTCAGGAACTATACCAACTAAACTACAAAACACTTTCCACACAAATAAAGTCAGACCTAGTCAATTGGAAAAACATCAAGTGCTCATGCGTAGGCCGAGCGAATATAATAAAAATGACAATACTACCCAAACTAATTTACTTATTTAATGCCATACCAATCAAACTCCCAAGAAATTATTTTACAGATATAGAAAAAATAGTGGCAAAATAAATTTGGAAGAACAAAAAGTCAAGAATTTTAAGGGAATTAATGGGGGGGGGGGATGGCTAATGAAGTTGGCTTTGCTGTACCAGATCTAAAACTATATTAAAAAGCAGCGGTCATCAAAACCATTTGGTACTGGCTAAGAAATAGAGTATCAATCAGTGGTATAGAATAGAATCACAGGACAAACTAGGCAATAACTCTAGCAATTTAGTGTTTGATAAATCCAAAGTCCCCAGCTTTTGGGAAAAGTACTCACTATTTGATAAAAAGTGCTGGGAAAATTGGAAACTAGTGTGGAAGAAATTAGGGCTTGACCCACATTTAACACCACATACCAATATAAAATCTAAATGGGTTCATGATTTGGATATAAAGAGTGATATTGTAAGTAAATTAGAGGAACGTAGTATAGTTTAGCTATCAGACTTGTGGAGATGGAATAAATTTATATCCAAAGAAGAACTGGAACTCTTAATTGAACACCAGATAGATAATTTTGATTATATTAAATTAAAAAGTTTTTGTACAAACAAAACCAATGCAGTCAAGATTAGGAGGGAAGCAATAAATTGGGAAATCATCTTTACATTTAAGGGTTCTGAAAAAGGTCTCATT